>JAMQCK010000479.1:0-21838 GCA_024196135.1 Pleurotus ostreatus/Saccharomyces cerevisiae fusant | reverse complement strand
GCCAGGGGAGGTCTCCCTGGTGGTGGGCGCGGGCGCGGGCCAGTGCTCGGGGGCATGGGCGTGATTGCAGCAGCCATTGCGGCGGGTGTTGGTTTGAGTATGTCTCTGTACAACGGTGCGTGGTGGAGGGATATGTTGAAGGATGTGGGTAGCTGACATGCTTTTCTCTCTAGTGGACGGTGGTTTCCGCGCGATCAAGTATAGCAGGTGCGCGGGGTGAGAAGGATCGGGCGTGCGGGGCTGACATACGGCCCGCTAGATTGGAGGGTGTGAAGAATGAGGTCTACTCTGAGGGGACGCATCTTATGGTACGTCTCTAATCGCCTCTCCTGCACTCGCGACTCACCACGCAACTCGCCAGATCCCCTGGTTCGAGACGCCCATCACGTTCGACATCCGCGCAAAGCCGCGGAGCATCGCGAGTCTGACGGGCACGAAAGGTGCGGTGCATATCCTGCGGAGCCTCACCTACACCCACCATGCCCCTGCACCTCCCATACGCAGCCCTCTGAACTTTGCGACTGACGATCCGCAGACTTGCAGATGGTGAACATCACTTGCCGTGTCCTGTCCCGCCCATCCCCTTCCGCGCTCCCGACTATCTACCGCGAGCTTGGTCAGGATTACGATGAGCGCGTGCTCCCCTCGATTGTGAACGAGGTCCTCAAGAGCGTCGTCGCGCAGTTCAACGCGAGTCAGCTCATTACCCAGCGTGAACAGGTATGTGAAAGCCTTCAATTCCCCGCATACTATTATATCGCCCTGCAACTTACCTTGAGCTATCCACCTTCCCTTCAATCATCTACTTCTCTCAAACCCCTCCACCCCTCTTCCTACCCACTGACCCCACCCCCAGGTCTCCCGCCTCATCCGCGAGAACCTCACGCGCCGCGCGCTGCGCTTCAACCTCGTCCTCGACGATGTCTCCATCACGCACGTCAACTTCTCCCCCGAGTTCACGCACGCGGTCGAGGCGAAGCAGGTCGCGCAGCAGACCGCGCTCCGCGCGGCGTTCCTTGTCGACCAGGCGATTCAGGAGAAGCAGGTATGTGGATCGCGCCTTGGCCTTTTTTGAGACACGCACATCGCACTTCTTGCTTGTGGCAGTCGCACATTGCACTTTGGTGCCCTGCATGGCGCTGCAGCGACCCTGCATCGCGCCTTGGTCGTCATGGCTCTGCAGCGCGCTTCCCATTTGTGACAACCATGCCACGCCCCTCAATCCGCCTTTCATCGCTTCTAACCCACGCATCACATCTCGTTACCTCGAGAATCACATCTTGCGGCGCTGCCCTTCCTTGTGAATCACTCATCTATCACCCTCCCCTCTATCACCAACATCCCCTCGCCTTTCATGGGCGCGTTTTCCGCCTTCCCCTCTATTCCCTCGCCCTGCCTTGCCCCCTCCCATCCTTTCTACAATCGCCCTTTCCACCATATACACCCCAACTAACCCCCTCTCAGTCCATCATCGTCCGCGCCCAGGGCGAGGCCCGCTCCGCCGAGCTCCTCGGCGACGCGATGCGCCAGAACAAGGGCTTCCTCGAGCTGCGGCGCCTCGAGGCCGCGCGCGACATCGCGAACCTGCTCGCGACGAGCGGGAACAAGGTCATGCTCGACTCGGAGAGTTTGTTGTTGAATGGTGAGTAGAGGGTTTGGTCTTGGTGGGCGGGAGAGGCTTGTGTGTGTGAAGGATTCGAACTGACGTATATGCGCCCCACAGTTGCTGGCCACGACGCGCAGAATTTGTTGAACGTGAAGAAGTAAAAGGGGAGCTTCTTCATTCGGGTGGAGGGGGTTCGCGGACCTCGCCTACAGGGACGTGAAACCTGCTACCTACCCACTTGCGAAGTTATCCATGCACCACTGCTCTTGGAATGATTGGTCTTGAAGATTGAACTGCAGCTCTTTGTAAGCCCTTCCCAACCTCTGAGCAAGAAACACATTGAGGTGGGGTCAATGAGTACAAGAGAAGAAACGTGTAGTGTAACTTCAGTCTAAGCATCCCGGTCCCCTAATGCTCGTGCCCGCTGATATGCCCTATCACCCAAGGCGTGAACATGCCCGCCGCGATGACGAGGACGCGCGTGACGCCGGCAGGGCCGCCATCGGCGCTCTGCTCCTGCGTGACGGGCTGTAGGACGGTCGCGACGTAGAGGAAGGTGCCGCCCTGGAATAATCGGCGTTAGTGACAAGAACAAAATCCATAGGCAGAGAAGCAGCGAGGACTCTACGATGCTCACCGAGAAGAGAAGCGTTGCTCCTACCCAGGCTTGCCCAGTCCCAAGGAAGGCGAAGAGGGCGTAGGCAGCGATGGCGCCTACGGGCGTCGCGGCGCTGAAGACGGCGAGGTGCGTTCGGCACTGCTCGCGAGTTAGGGACGAGGTCGCTAGGAGGGACGTTGTGAGTGCGAGTGCGGTGGGAGCTGTAAGGAGGGGTGTCTAATCAGTACACGGCCACAGGAAGTGCGCACATGAACCAACTATGTACTCACCCTTATGCACCAACAACGCCAAAAAAACAATCCACCCCAGTCCCCCATCATCATCCCTCGCCGCCGCACCCAACGCCAGCCCATCCGCCAGCGCATGCACCGCCAGCCCCATCGTCAGCGGCACCGCGCGCTGCGCCTGCTCCCCCGCTACCCCGTGCCTCGGCGCCGCGCCCTCCAGCTCGGACAGCTCGGCGTCGAACTCGATGCGCGGGGCGGAGGGGGCGTGGGCGTGCAGGAGCTGCTCGGCGGCGAGCATGACGACGAAGCCGCCGAGGAGGGCGAGGGCGATGGTGTTCACGGGGGGTTCGGCGGCGGGGTCCTTGGGTGGGGCTTCGAGGATGGTTTCGATGCCTCTGTGGATGGGAAAGGGGGAAGGGAGGGAGAAGTGGGAAGGAGAGACGGTTAGTATGCGTTGCGATGCATGCTTTGACTGGAAGGCAACGCACTCAGGAATCGTTACACCCAGCGCAGTGCCCAGCAGTAGCCCCGTCCCCAGAGTACTCAGCCATGCGAGGTGAGTGCCTATGCGAGGGTGGTATTAAGGGCAAGGGTAAGAAGCAATAAGCGGTGGCGCGCTAAAGCGTCGATCGATGGCTCTGCGTGCGAGAGTGCGGTGCAGACGCACGAGAGAATGTGATTGCCAAGGGAAGCATGCCGCAGCCAAAGGACGCCGCCCCGAGGAGCGCAGACATGATAAGGACGCCGAGCATGGCGAGCAAGTTCGTGAGTTCCTCGCGGTGGGAAGTAAGACGCGTCGCGTCACGGGACCCATCTTGTACTTTCGGCATCTCCCGCGGACACTGAACTTTCCCGTGTTGACAACGATGAGGGACAGATAACGCAAATCATAGTGCGAGTGACCATTGTACCGTATGAGGGTATGTAGCAGGGGTAGTATACACGGTGTGAACAGCGCGAAAGGATGAGGACGATGGCAGAGGGCCACCGATGGTCGAGTGAACGGACCAGCGAGGCGATCGACATCCCAACACGATAAATATGCAAATGCGAGCGTGACTGGAGTTGAATCTGATGTACAGTTGCGTAAAGCTATAGCATGAAAGGGAGAGGGGGGAAAGTAGGCAATGGACGGGTCATGGACATGAGGGTGGCGTAATAACGGGACTAGTGTGGCAGTTGAGTGCAAATAGAATAGATATGGATGATGGGGCGAAGGCCGCTGCAGGGCCAGGACTGCCGAAACCTACAGCACCTCGACATCCGCCGCTGGTGCGCTCTTGTTGAGTATCACATAGTAGAATATGATGAGCGCGGCGATCGAGAGCAGCTTGCCGACCATGTTCGCCGCGAAGTCGGGCTCGCGGAAAGCGGCGCTGAGGGTCTTTGGCGGGGAGCGGCGGACGGGGGAGCCGTCTGTGGTGTCGCCGTCGGAGAAGCCAGGCCCGCTCTGATCGTGATCGGATTCAGAAGACGAGTCGGCGTCGGATAGCGGGGAGGGGGGCAGTGGCGAGGTGTGCAGCGGCGTAGGGTAGGGCGGGGGCGGGTTGGGGATGGGAAGGTGGAGACCGGGCTCGCGGGCGAGGGAGGTAGAGAGGGCGCAGACGGCGCCGCAGGAAGGACAGCGGGAGTCGGCATCGTCGCCGTGCAGCCAGTCTGCGATGTGTTGGACGCAGAAGGTGGAGCCGCAGCAGAGGGTGCGACAGGGCATGGTCGCGTCCTCGAAGCTAGGCAGGAGTGAGCAAGGGCTGGGTGGGAAGGGAAGGGGAGACGCACCATATGCCACATTCCGTATCACGGGAAGCGACTCTGCGGCCGAGCTTGGACGGCGTGGGTGATCGGCGGCGGCGGATGCTGCTGGTGAGGAGAGCCTTGTCGTCGCGCTGTTGTGTCCAGACATTGCCGTACACATCTGGCGCTGGACTTGGTGCGCCGCGGGAGACTGGTCGGCTGGCAAAGCGGGGAGTGCTCGCGACCGTGCGCGGCGTCTCCATGCCGAGGTTCAGCGGGCTCTCCTCGTTCGCGAGGGCATCCTCCATATCTGCGCGCATGTTAACGGAGCTGCCGACGCTATGCTGGGCCTCCTCACCCGAATCCTGCTGGCAGCCGCGCTCGAATTGGTTGAGGTAGCGGCGGAAGTTCTCAAGGTCGGCGTCGGTGGCGGCCATGGCAAAGTTACGAGAAGAAAGTATATCGGTTTGAGAGTCTCCTGGACTGGTAAGACTGGTTGTAGCCTATTATACGCTGAAGCGGTCGCGGGGGGTAAACGGTCAAGACAAAAGAAGAGTGCGGGCTTATATAGTTCGGAGGTAAAAGTGCTCAACTGACCCGCGGGCCGCCCATGTGATTGATATTTGCCTGACTGCCCCCTTCTTACGCGCATGCTCGGCCCTCGCTCTGACCCCAAGGACCTCTCTATCTCACCCCAACAACTATCGATGACCGTCGATGAACGAGGGATGGCACCCTACAACTCTCTGCTTGGCCGGAAATCTGCTTCTTTTCTGCCCGCTGCCGCTTGGCCCAGACGCCACTGGCCACGGGTCGCGCTCTGCCCATCGCCCGAGTCAATTGGCTGTTGCATGACCCCGACGATATCGATGCACGCCATCTTCGCATAGTGGTCCTATCTCCTCGACGATGCATGTGCCTGCCGATGCCCCCGCGCGCTCCTCGACGCGAGGCGCGACGCGGCCAGAGTGACGTCGAGCGGGTCTCGTCTTTACGTATCTGCGCCCTCGAGCTACTCGGACAACACGACGTGGGCCGGCAGAAAGGTCGGTACGGTGGACGCTGGCACCCTAGCAGACGTATATTGGAAGATGCGATCAAACAAGAGTGGTGCACCTGCATAGAAAGAAGACCTCCGCAGGCGGGGTCTCTCTGAGCGACGGCGCCCTGCGTCATGCTTCTCAACGAGGCGCAGAGCGACAACCTATGTGGGCTCCATCTACGAACTAGCGAGGCTTTGGGTCAATGGCTATGCGCCACAAGTGCGCCCGTACCGCTAGGAACAAGAGCTTGTCTGTTGATTGGGTTCTCCTCGTCTGACCGCGGTCTATGTATCCTGGGGCTTTCCATTGCCCGCGCTATGCGCTCCAGAGGGCACTCGTGACAGCCGCCACCCAGCCTTCTGCTAGTTCTCATCCAATCCCCAAGGGCTTCTGCCGTACATACGCACTGCTCAACTGCACTCATGACTCGCAGGAAGCCCGCCGCTTAGGTGGTAACTTTCAAGCATACTCCTCAAGAGGCAACCTATCCTCCATCGCGGACGAAGATCAGCTTCGAGCAGTAACTTAGCCATATCTGCTTCAGGGGGAAGATATCCCGGCGGAAGTTTCCCTCTTGCTGATAGTCCTCATATCCAAGCCCGCCGGCGAAGGCACGTCTCTGCCGCAGAGGGTCTCTGACTGCCGGCGAAGCTGCCCGCATGCCAGAGGTCTTCGCGGACACAGCTGAGGAAGTATCTCTGTGCCATCGTTCCCTCGTCGATTGCGCGCTCATGACGGCCCGTTCTGCTCATGGCTGTCAGCTCCAAGGTCCCCTGGCTGTCGAGCTAAGCACAGTCCCCCCGCTAACGGGTAGGGAATCTATGGCCAGTCGACGCGCTAACGCTAGCTTCCATCGCCGCCAGACGAGCTAGGAAGTTCATCGCCAGCTAGGCCTTTCATCGGGAGAAGGGCGCTTCTGACCGCGTGAGGCCGAAGGTCACCGTATCCGGCGTTCATCCGGTTTAGTGCAGAGTGCGGTTGGAGGTCATGTCGAAGATGAACAGGAAGGGGGCGCTTCAGATGAGCGCGAAGACGTGGTCGATGGGCGCGAGGGCGACTCTGTAGGCGAATGCAAACGGAACGCGGCCCGCGGGAGATGGGCATGACTGGGATGCTATGGACGACATGGGCATAAACCGGAGACGTGCATGGACGGGACGCGGTAGACGAGTATGAATGGGACGTCGATGAACGTTTGATGCATCCCAGTGGACCGGAGCGCGGTGGGTGGGTGAGCAGTGTAAGATAAGTGAAGGGTGAGGAAGGGGCAGGTGGAGGCGGGAGATGGCCGATGTGAGGAGGGCAGTGAGCGAGGGATGCACGGGCAGATAGCCGCAGGCGTTACAGGTGGATCAGACTTCCTACTCCATATTGCAGATCATCACTGCCTAGCGCTCATCACATACTTGCAGAGCCGAATCATCATACACATACACAGCCGACTCCTCGCTGTATGGACGCCGACTCCTCGCTACAAGGACACCGCTATGATCACCACCTCGCCGGTGACCCACAACACGATGCCGTGCGACAGATGCCCCTTCGTCCCCCACAGAGTATGTTTGGTGAGTATACACGCGATTCACACGTTTAACTCTGATATCTCGCGATGGTATGCATGAACCCCAAGGACCGACTACTTACTGTACCCTGCCCTCCAGCCGCTGCAAGCGATCATGTGAGTGTGTGAAGCTAACGTAGCTCAATAATAGCAGGCACATGAAGTCTCTTCACCGAATATCGGCTTACTGAGTCTCCACGAGCAAGTTGAAACGCAGTTTCAGAAGGTGCAAGCAACGAAGTTGGACTTCCGGCAGTTGCCGTAGGTCACGTGATGACGTACGTTACTTAGTTGCGTCACGGCGGTCTGCTCAACTCGAACCGCCAGCTCGCCGGCATCGGCTATGGCACATACTATTTTCCTGGCGACTATCTTCATGCTCTATGCACTGCTAAGGCCAACACATCTGGGTCCACTCATTAAGTTGCAGCTCTGCTGGGCTGGACAGCCTATAATACGGCGTTTGATTCCCTGGACGTACATCATCGCTTGATGTGCCCTCGGAGCTCTCACGCCTTCGGGAAGAACTCTGCTCTCGAAATGCGAACTTCTCGGCAATGAGAAACCCTTGCAAGGGATGGACGCCCAAAGCTTTGCGGGATCGGTGACTAGCTCTCGCTCATATATCCTGAACATTCTGAACATTCGGCTGGTCTAAGCAAACCTTGACTAGTTCAAGCGAACGGCGCTGTAGGCAATGCCTGTGAAGGGCTCTAGCGCAGTACTGCTCTCACACAGTAACGGGAGCTCCATCTTTGCTGAACACTGCGGCGCGGCCGTGCGAAGATCATGTTCAATAATGACCCCATAACCACTCAGCAAATCGCCGCTTTGCAAGCAGAAGATCGACGCTAAGGATTCAGACGACGCTAAGACGACGCGTTTCTAGGCGACAACCGAACGTCCCCTTGCGGCCGCGAATGGGAGGGAGGAGGGCCAAGGTGTGTTGGGCGGGGGACGGCCATCGTTGTCAGGCGAAGTCTGGCAGACGCTGACCTGACTTCACATCGGGGGCCGTGCCAGGAAAGTAGAAAAAGGACCAGCGAACTTGGGGAATGTGCTTGAGGTGTTTTCTTGCGTTCAACTTCGGCCCATAGCGCACGGCGTAGACTTCAATACGTCCTCCTTCTCATGTTCACCTCGTTCCTCCAAAACAGGGTGGCCTTATTGTCTGTAGGTTCCCTCGACTGCCTGCATGTAGATGGCAAGTATGCAATGTGAACAGAAGCCATATATTCCCTTCATTGTTCTGACGTGCACTCGCCCTTCGGACGTTCTCTCACGTATGTTATCCTCCTGCTTGCTACCTTGCAGTCTTGCCTGTCGTTGGCCATGAAGCTCATCGGCTAAGGATATTTTTTTGAAATTTTCTGAGCTTTGTGATAGCCGGTCACGTAATTAAATAAGATGGGGGGACCTGAACGTGGAAGGATCACCGTCTCTTGGTTTCTACCAGCACCTCCACCCTCATCCCTCTCAGACTTCCGACAGTCCTTACTATCTCTCTTACGCAGGAACAGGCTTCCTTCACGCACTTTACATTCCTTTAATCATGTCCTGGAAGTCCCTCACGCGCTCCAAAAAGAGCATCCCCGACATGCGGTCGGACACCCCGACGCCAGCGAACCCGAACGGCGGCAGCGGCAACGACAGCCCGTACCGCACGGGCCTGCTCGCCATCCGTGTGCTCTGGGCGGAGGACGTGAACCTGCCAGACGGGAAGGCCGTCCCGCCGGCGGTCGAGTCCGCGTTGAGCTCGCAGGCGGCGAAGGTCGCGTCCGCTGTGGACCCCCTCAGCGTGTCGCAGCAGCAGCAGCGCCTGGCTAAGACGAAGGGCCATGGCTACAAGGATAGTGTGCAGCGGACGCAGTGCTGGTGGCTGCCGTACCTCGTCATGGAGTACGAGGTCAACCAGGTGCTCATCACTGCGCTCGGCGGTGACCTCGAGAAGCCGGTGTTCATGTACCAGGCGAACTTGTGCGTGGCCTATACCTCGGCTTTGGTACGCTAGCTAACCACCTTCCAGCGATGTGTCCCGCAACTCGGAGCTCTCGCTCCAGTGCTACCTGCGCACGGAGGAGCCAACCCGCGGCGGAGACGGTATTGCGGACGACATGGGCAACGACATCTTCCTCGGCGGCCTCAAGTTCGTGCCCGACTTTGACAACATGGGCAACGAGGACCAGTGGTACGAGTTCGACGCCGGCAAGGGGAAGATCAAGATCGGTGTCTCTTACAAGCCCAACTTCGGCCACCATCTCTCCATCGACGACTTCGAGCTCATCACCGTCATTGGCAAGGGCAGCTTCGGGAAGGTCATGCAAGTCCGCAAGCGGGATACGGGCCGTATCTACGCGCTCAAGACGATCCGGAAGCAGCACATTGTCACTCGCAACGAGATCACGCATACCCTAGCGGAGCGTATGGTGCTCACGCAGGTGCATTCGCCGTTCATCGTGCCTCTGAAGTTCAGCTTCCAGAGCGAGCAGAAGCTTTACTTGGTGCTTGCGTGAGTCAACTCCCTTTCTTTGTCTGACTCAGTACTGATGATCATTTAGCTTTGTTAACGGCGGCGAGCTGTTCCACCATCTCCAGCGCGAGCAGCGCTTCAACGAGGAGCGGGCGCGCTTCTACAGCGCGGAGCTTCTGTTGGCCCTCGAACACTTGCACGAGCTCGACGTGGTCTACCGCGACCTCAAGCCCGAGAACATCTTGCTTGACTACACCGGCCACATCGCGCTCTGCGACTTCGGCTTGTGCAAGCTTAACATGAAGGGCGACGAGAAGACGAACACGTTCTGCGGCACACCCGAGTACCTCGCTCCTGAGATTCTCAATGGCCATGGGTACAGCAAGACCATCGACTGGTGGACGCTCGGTGTGCTTCTGTACGAGATGATGTCGGGTCTCCCGCCGTTCTACGATGGTGCGTTTCATCTAGCTTCGGGCTCCTCCGAGTAGTACTGACCGCCTCGCAGAGAACACCGACACCATGTACCAGAAGATCCTCAACGATCCGCTCGTCTTCGGGCCGGAGATCTCTGCGCCCGCGCAGTCCATCCTCTCGGGGCTGTTGAACCGCGACCCGACGAAGCGCTTGGGTGTCAACGGCGCCGAGGAGATCAAGAAGCACCCCTTCTTCGAGTCCATCGACTGGACGCAGCTGAAGGAGAAGAAGATCCACCCGCCGTTCAAGCCTAGTGTAGCAAGCCCGGTCGACGTGTCGTGCTTTGACACCGTCTTCACTGCCGAGCAGCCCATCGACAGTGTCGTCGAGAACTCGAACCTCTCCGAGACCGTCCAGGCGCAGTTCTCAGGTATGCGTACTCTTTCCGTCGTTGTAACCATGAGCTAACACTCCTTTCAGGCTTCTCGTACAACAGCAGCCACATCGTCTCCCCGGCTTGATTCCCCTACTTCTGTCTTCCCTGTACATCTCTTGCCGTCTTCCAGGCCATTAATGCCTTCTTCTGCCTGTTGCTTTACTTACCTACCTACATGCCCGTCTGCCATCTCTGCCCTTGTTCATAATCTATCTCGCTTACCACGTCACTGCTGTCTTGACCCGTACCTACTCTACCCTGCTCTTGAGTCACCCACCACTAACTCGCTGTCCACTCATTCAGTACTGTACACATCTAGCCCTGGAGGGATTGTTGGAGAAGGCTCGAAGGCCTCTATATCTACGCGAATATATTTCGCGCATCTTGTCTGCTGTACATAAAACTTGGCGCGAGCCTGAAGCACCGGAACAAGGATTGCCAAAGAACAATGCTTGCCTTACGGGGTTGCTCGATATCTGAATGTGATCTCTGATCTCTGGTCTCGATCATTGCTCGTCTTGCACGACCATCTCCGCAAAATGGCTTCTCCAGGTCCCCGAAGAATAGTGGTCCTCATATCTGGCTCAGGTGCGCCCTTTCCACCCTACAACTCAGTCGTAATTCAATGTCTCTGACAGGAACCAACCTCCAGGCGCTCATTGATGCTCAGGGAACCAATGCCCTCCCCAACGCCCAGATAGTCCTCGTCCTCTCCAACCGCAAAGCCGCATACGGCCTCCAGCGCGCCGCGCAAGCCACCCCACCCATCCCCACCGCCTACCTCGCCATGCAGCCCTACCTCAAATCCCACCCTGGCGCAACACGAGACGACTACGACGCCGCCGTCGCCGACATCGTGCGCGAGGCGCGCCCCGATCTCGTCGTGCTCGCCGGCTGGATGCACGTCCTGGGCACGCACTTCCTCGACCGCCTGCAGGACGTGCCGGTGATCAACCTGCACCCTGCGCTCCCGGGCGCGTTCGAGGGGACGCACGCGATCGAGCGGGCGTACGAGGCGTTCCAGAAGGGGGAGGTGGATAAGGCGGGGGTGATGGTGCATAGGGTGATCAGGGAAGTGGATAGGGGGGAGCCTCTGGTGGTGAAGGAGGTGCCGATTGAGAAGGGCGAGCCGTTGGAGGCGTTCGAGGAACGGTTGCACAAGGTCGAGTGGCAAGCGATCGTGGAGGGGACTGCGAAGGCGTTGGGTAATTGAAGGAAAAGGTGCGTCTCCTGCTCGCCGGGGTCCTCCGCACAGAGTCTGATATCCCAGGTGTAACTTGTATAGTAAACCATGTTGTACCAATGCTGTCAATATCGTTATTATCCTCCACTGTACCAGCAGTTCTATGAACGGGCGCACCACGACGCTCTGCCGGTCGACATAGCAAGCTTGCCAGCAAGGCCACCGAATATCTCAGGTGCTAGGAGGCAAGGCGCGTGACCCTATCCCTCCCCTTCCTCTCCTCGCCTTCGCGGCCCGGCGGGAAGTATCATCTGACCGCTTTGTGCACATCCCTGGACGCGTATAAGACGCGCGCGGCTGCCTTTGCACGCGCCCCTTTGCGCAGCCCCTTTCGCGATGGCGCTCACCACTGTGGTTGTGTTCATCTTCGCGCTTTTGACGGGAATTGTTGCCGCCGGCTTCGACTGGTCGCAAGTCAAATACGTCTATGCCTTCGGTGACTCGTACTCCTTCGTGCAGGGCACACTCGGGCATGCGAACTTCAGGTAGGGCCCTGTATCGCTGCGACAGGGCTAATGACTTACTAGTGCGCAGTTTCATCGGCGACTTGAACGATCTAGCTTTTACTCCAGACGAGCTGTTGTCGAATGAGATTGTACCACGGAATGTGAGCGTTCCGAATTGTCGTCAGTGTGGGCACGAAGCTCAACACCTTCGTCCAGACCAGCTCAGAGGGGTCGAACTGGGTATGCGACCCCATGTAACGCGCTCCTGTGCCTCCTTCACCTTACGCACCGCCCAGCTCCAATTCCTCACCGGCTGTTTCTCCGGCCACCCCTCCGACTGCGACATCCAGCTTTGGGACTTTGCCTTCGCTGGCGCGGACATCGACGCCGACCTCCTCCCTCTCCACCATGACTTCACCGTCCCCCTCGTCGACCAGGTTCAGCAATACGTTGAGTACGCTGCGGACGTCCTGCCGCACCCGGAGGGAGAGACGCTGACTGCGTGGTGGATTGGGATCAATGACACGGGGGATACGGTGGGGAATATCACGGTATGTTGGCGGTGGCGGTTGAAGAAGGGAAGAGGGCGCTGACGACTGAGCAGCTGGACTTCGTGGAATTCTGGGAGAAAGAGATGCGGTCGTTGTTTGCCGCAGTGGTGGGTCTCCTTCTGCTCTGCTTGGCCTTACAATGTTGCAGACGCTGACGCCGTTGTGCCTCCAGCAACAAGCCCACGACACCGGCCTCACGACGCATCTCTTTCTCAACGTGCCTCCAGAGGAGCGCAGCCCTGGCTATGTCAACGACGCGGAGAAGGGCGCCTTACTGAAGGAGCATATCGCACTATACAACGCCGCGCTGGAAGAACATATCGCTCAGTTCGAGGCGGCAAATCCAGGTATGCCGAGTCCCCTCTTCCTAACTCCTACGCATTTATCCAATTCCCGCCAACATACTTTTACGCATATCCACAGATGCGACTATCCTCACCTTCGATGCGCACGACTGGTTCAACAGTGTCCTCGACGATCCCGAACGATTTGGCTTCGACAACATTACAGGGTACATATCTCCCTTCCCGCACCTTTCCTGGTCTCATATTAGGCCAACAGATATTGCACCTGCGCAGACCCATCGGGATACTTCTGGTACAGTGCGTACTTCCCTGTCGTCGAGTTCCACAATCCCTGACTTCTTGCGTAGACACAGGGCACCCAACTGAACGCGTGCACAAGCTTCTCGCAAGAGCATTGGCGGAGCAGCTTACCCTTTCTTCCTGGGCGTGAAGGTAAGGGTCTGGGATAAGGAGAGAGGAAACCGAATTCAAGTGGAACTAGCGAAAGAGAGCATGTGACGAAAACGTGTTTCAGGTCTGCTCACGTGATTGGAAGTTCGACTTGAGTGGGACTTTTATTTGGGACTGTCGTCGATGTCGCGGGTGCACTTTTACTTCTCGCTAAGATGTGACTTCTGAATTGCATGTTTCGATACCATGTGTGGCGGTATATATATGGTATAGGGAGAAAACATGGTAGCTCCGGCGCAAGAGATAGCAAGGGCACAGAAGGACTTCTTAAAACGGATGTCGAGCTTTGTAGCCCAGTTGTCGCCAAAAGGGCCTCTCAGAATCTCGCAGCGATGAGAACGTCCATCTCTCGCTCCATGGCCTTGAAGCGGTCCTTATCGGAGATCTTCCTTCCTGACTTCCTTCCTAGCGAGAACCTGCGGCCCTTCTTGGTGGCGAAAACATCTCCTGAAGCCGAAAAGACGCCTCCTGAAGCGGAAGACATGCCTCCAGAAGCAGAGGGTGCATCCCCTACAGCGGCGGTTGCGGCTCGCTGCATGCGCGCCTCGTGCGCCTTGATGGCGGTCGGGTCGCGCACGATTATGTGCATGCTGCGATTCCGTGGGAGGCCGGGGCGCGCGGCGTTGCGCACCTCCGGTCCGTTGTATGCGTCGGGGCCATCGTAGGTCTGGAAGAGAAGCGTGAGCGTGAAGCGAGGGGATAGGGTAGGAAGCAAGGGAGATGGGTGAAGAAGCGAGGGGACAGGTGAGGAAGCGAGGGAACAGGTGAGGAAGCAAGGTAGTTGGGGAGAATGGGAGGAAAAGGGCAAGGAAGAGAAGCTTACCATGTTGACGTAGGTGACGCCGCCGAGTTGAACGAGGGGCCCGGACATGTTGGCGGTGCGCATCATCTCCTCGCCTTTCGGTTGACGTTGGAAGAATAGCATGTTGGCGGGTGGATCTTGGCGGGTAATATCTTGAAGACGACTGTTGATGCTGAGCCTTCGATTTCGTGGCGTCTGGGCCAGCAGCTGGTATTCTTGAGCTTGACTGGTGAGACGGGCTGGACGTAAAATGGTTGCCTCATCCTGCGTCGTTGCTTATATACGAACAGGGTAAAATAGGGGAAAGGGCGATGCAACAAGACATTGCACGGGCAAAGAGATACGGACGGTCTCACTCTCGCGGTCAAGGACAAGCGGGGGACCTTCGAGAATGCGAATGTCTCGATGCGTACGCCACGGCTTCTGGGCCGTGTGGCGCTCGCATTGTGTAGTCATGCGAGCCCTCGTGAGTACGAGGAGGTACGCAGAGGCCGCAATGAAGGGCCTCAGCGCGCACGCCGCCCCCTACAACCGTTTTGTGCCCGTGAGGAGGAAACGTGGCGCGAGACAGGAGGCGTCCCGGTAACCAAGACTTAGCGGGGGCAGATCTGCCCCTGCACTACGCGCAGCCGAGATGAATGGGCAATCTCCGTAATGTGAAGTGGTGGCAGGGCAATCGTGCTGAGACGATGCGTCTGCCGCGAGTCGTCCACGTCGCGCAAATCGCCATAATCACAGTGAGGCCGGTGTAGCCGGGGTACAGCAAGCTAGAAGACGCCCAGAGCGCCTTGAGGCCGCCGCGCGTTCGCAAGACAAGTGGAAGAGGCAGGGGGAGCGCCATGATGGGCGAGTTCTGACTTCAAAAAGCACGAATCTGCTGACGTCTGCGACACGTGCCCACTCACTTTGCTTCTCGCCCCCATGTCTGTCTCCCTCCAGCCGTCAAGCGCTCTGGGTTTTCCTCGTGCGTTGCGCTCAAAAAATTGCGGGGAATAATACTGACGGAGGCGCAGGCCCCCTCACCCAGCAGCGAACGCGCTCGCTGGCCGTGACAAACCACAACAATGCCCCGGTGGCTTTCAAGGTCAAGACCACGGCGCCCAAGGTGCGTTTAGGCGGCCTACGAATGCGGAATCGCCGTTGATAAGCCCCATTCATCCAGCTCTACTGTGTGCGCCCCAACTCTGGCAGGGTAGAGCCCGGCGAGACCGTCGAGGTTGCGGGTGCGTCGCCCGCGAACAGTGTCTCCTACCCCGGCTGAACACCCTTTAGTCATGCTTCAGGCCCTCAAGGATGAGCCTCCCCTCAACGCCAAGTGCAAGGACAAGTTCCTCATCCAGAGCACCATCATCACCCCGGAGAAGGAGACCCTACCTCTTCAAGAAATTGTGCGTTGGCCTGCCTCGCGGCACTGCGGCTGCGCAGCTGACTCGTCATAGTGGAACACCGATGGCGACGAGACCCGCGTCCACCAGCAAAAACTTCGCGTCACCTACTTGCCTCCGGAGGGCCAGACGGTGCCCGAGGAGGATGAGAGCGTGGCGAACATGAGCTCCATGATCGGTGAACAGGTGCGTTCATTCTTCCCGCCAGGACTGGGATTCAGTACTTCCCGGAGTTTGCTGCACGTCCCGCATGCGCATACTCTGGGGGTTTTCTGAGACTCGGCTTTGGCGCCCCGCTTCATTGCGCCTCCTGACGCGTGTAATAGCGTTATGACACGGTTCGCCAACAACCCAATGGCGTCCCTGAGGCGACTCCCGAATTCAACGAGCCACCGCATGAGGAGCCGCCGCGCGCGCCCACGCCCACTCAATATACCGCCGCGCATGAAGAGCAGCACGAGGAGTACTCGCATCCGCCTGAGCCTTCGGCGCCCGTTACCGTCAATGTCCACCCTCCGCCCCCCACGCCTCCTGTCGCCCAGCATCAGTTCCCTGCCGAGCCGTCCGCGCCCGCACCACAGGTCGTTGCCGCCGTGGCGCCTGCGCCCAAAGACGAGCCTTCCAAAGAGACGTTGGAGTACGCCGCGAAGTACCAGGAGGCGCTCCGCGAAATCGAGAGGCTGCGCGCGTTGCTCGCCAGCGCGCCCAAGGCCCCCGAGTCCGCGCCGCCAACGGAGGTCCGCAGGCGCACGCGGAAACTGTCCGAGGACGAGAGCTCGATCGCCGACTCGGATGTGCGCAGCGTCCGCACCGGCGTGTCATCGCGCACGGGCGTCTCGTCGCGGTCATACGACGACCGGGACCTTCAGCAGGACGGCGTGCCTTTGCAGGTGGTCGTCGTCATCGCGCTGACGGTGTTCACGATGACGTACCTCTTCTTCTAAATGTCGCCTATTCCGCCGCCCACCCTCGTTTACGGACGCTCCTGCGTTTGCTTTCCTGTCTGTCTGTTGATACAATACGATTGTCTATGCGATGCGATCGTGCCTGCGACGCGATCCTGTGTTGGCGACGCGATACTATACTGGCAACACACGGCTGTCCATTGGTCATACGATTGCTCAGCGACGGGAGAGAGGCCGTCGCTGCGTATTTAACGCTGTTCATATTTGCCCTGTTCTTACGCATGTATATTCTTTCTCTTTCTTCTCTTCTTTATTCTCGGCGGCTGGTGGTCGGGGGAGCCGCACGTCTAGAGTCGTGGGTGGGCGCCACACATCTGGAGATGTGGTGTGGGCGTCGTGTCGTACTCTACGCGATACCTGGTCGGTAAAGTTTGTCCCCTAGTACGTAGGTTTGGTTTATCAAAGACGGATTTCTCTTCTCTTTCCGAAATAATCCTTTTGCGCCCCCGTCTCGCGTGCATCTTCACAATAGGTGGCCAAGGGCATTGCGTCAGAGCAGCGACAATCGCTCTTTCGACACGTCCAACTCCAGCACGTGAGCACCACGTTTCCGTCACGCGTCGCAATCTAGTGCATGTCGGTGGCAGGGCCTTTCTCTGCCTCTTACCACCATCCTCACGCTCGACCGCGCCCCGATTTTCTTACCAAACATAGTCTGTCTATCTTCAGGATCTTTCGCAGCGCCTGCATCTCGATTAAGTAACGTTCCGCGACGCAGATCCACATTCCAGACGACCTCAACAACATGGATTCAGCGCACTACACCAGCGTGGTAGACCAGCTGCGAACAGGATGCTACGACTACAACAAGTCACATGCAATCCTTCAGCAAATTCCTCGGTTACAAGTTGATATGCTGAACACCCGTGTCGCCCTTCATGACGCCCGGCTTGGGCTTGGCCTGGTGGATGGCCTTTCGGTGGACAACGAAGTTCAGCGCTCTCTCAGTCGAAAGAAAGATCGCGCGGACATATATCCGTTGGCTTCAATGGACCTCGTCAAGCGACTAGCTGCCGTACTCTCTCAACAAGAGCTCCAGCTCGCCTGCTTCCGATCCTACCTCGCGCCCATCCGACGCCTCCCCGTTGAGATACTTCTCGAGATCTTCGCCGTGGGTTGCGTACTTCCCGGCTGGACCCCTCTCGACGCCGTCAGCCTCGTCAAAGCTGCCGAGGCCACTTGCTTCCATTGGCACGAGATCATCGAAGGGACTCCTCATCTGCACACGTGGATCGCGCTCCCGCAGTTCTGCAAGGGTGTCCCTCGTCAGCTGCGTCTGTCGATGGGGAAGCTGCTGCGTATCTATGTCAGTCCGGCCACGTATACATCCCAGCTAGACTCGACACTTCAACTCCTGGCTAAGAACGGCAGTCGCTGGGAGATCTTCGAGACCGTCAACACCAGCGGACGATGCGATCCCATCATACCCTCGCTGTACGATGGCTTTACCAACGAAACGTTCGACTCCCTCACCACTCTGTGCATCCCCGACTTCCACGTCTACCCCATCTCGGAGTGGTGGATCGGAGTGGTCTTCGCGCGGGCTGGGCGCCTGGAGCACGTCTCGCTGGGTGATTTCTACCCCTCGATGGGATTTCCTCCCGCTTCTTTGCGCTCGCTGCGGGTCGCGGATGGAAGTTTGCTCTCCCTCATCGATGTCTTGCGGCGCTGTACTGGGCTCGAGAGGCTCGAAGCGACGAAAGTCGTGGACGACGTGCCCGCAGCCGCCAACGTAATCATTGCTAGAGAAGGGCCCTTCCTCGCTCGTAACCTCCGCCGCCTCGAGCTCGGGCCCGCTCTCGCTGAATGGCACACGGAGGAATGCCAATGCGAGAGGCTGCTGACGATGGTCACAACGCCTGCTCTGCAAACCCTGTCGTGCTACGCCTCGGGAAGCACGCTGTTCACTTTGTTCCAGCGCTCCGCGCCTCCCCTGCGCGAGCTCAAGGTCTCTGCTTACATGCTGTCTGAAGATCACCTGATGGAGGCCCTGGCCCTCGTCCCTTCCCTGCACACCCTGCACATCACATCACACTACTGCTGCCCCGACATACTCATTCGTGAGCTAGAGGCGCGAGGAGGCTCGCCCATTCTATGCCCCAACTTGGCGCAACTGGCGATCAATGGACAAGGAGAAGGATTGCTGCCAATAAATCCAGAGATGTTGAGGCACATGTTGGAGTCTCGACGCGCCGCAGCAGACGCCGGCCTCGTCGCTCTGTTGACAGATATTGACCTGTACCCTGGGCGGATTCTGCCAGTCACAGGTAGCTTGCGGACTGCGGCAACCGTAATTCGGTATGCGAGCCACGTACCTTAGCGTAGATCACCTTGCTTGCAAGGTCTCTTGCAGACCCTTTATTCTGCGGGATTTCTAGTACACACACACAAACAACGCTTGACCTACCTCAGTTCGAACCCTGATCTTGTCTCGCAAGCAAGGTCTCCGCCGGGCGCAGCCGGCGCTTCCTCTAGTCAAGTATTGCAGTCCTTTATTGGACCAATTCACGACCGATGAGGCTGGAATGAGACAACAACACTGAGCAAGCTCGGGCTGCCTTGGCCCGCTCCCTTTGCACGACTCATACAATCCCGCTGAAAATACCGGCGACGAGGCCGTCAAGTGGCGATTGTATTCTAACTCGTACGCCTAACAGTGTATGTACCTACTCGGTACCAAAAGCCCCGGGGATATATCCGTAAATTACTATCCTACAATGGCCCTCTCCGTAGGCGATCCATGAGGTATGATGTACTAACGGTTCAGAGTGTAAAAAGTGATGCGAGGTAGAGAAGATAATAGTAGAAAGATGCGTGAAGGCGTGGCGAATTGTAAAAAGCGTTAAAAAGTGTAGGTTGTGGAGATGGATGCAGCGTGATCGACAGCATTAGGCATTAACGATAGCAGGAGTACGACGAGGGATAGGACAGCGAGAAGCGAGGCTCTAGTCGCGCTTGCTCAAGGCTTGCAACTGCACGTATTCGTAGTAGTCGCCCTTGCGAGCGATGAGCTGGTCGTGCGTGCCCGCCTCGCTTACGCGGCCCTCCTTAATGAAGTAACTGGGTAAAATCGTCAGTCTCCGGCTGGAAGAAAGGAGGTATGGGGCAACTCACATCCTGTCCGCGTTCTGGATGGTCGAAAGTCTGTGCGCGATAGCAAGCGTCGTGCGACCCTTTGCAGCCTCATCGAGTGCCGCCTGCACAACCTTCTCGGAGTTGGAGTCCAAAGCGGAGGTAGCCTCGTCGAGGAGCAGGACCTTCGGGTTACGCAGCAACGCACGCGCGATGGCAATACGCTGCTTCTGGCCACCAGAAAGCTGGCTACCCTTGCCGCCGACCTCAGTGTCAAAGCCACTGGAAGCATTGTCAGTAAACGCGAGGATGATCGAGCATACAAGACGACTGACTTGGGCAAGCTCTGGATGAACTCGAGGATGTTGGCCTTGCGGCAAGCCTCCTCGATCTCCTCCTGCGTGACCTCCGACTCCGGCTTGATGGCACCGAGAAGGATGTTGAAGCGCACGGTACCGGCGTACAAGGTCGGCTCCTGAGACACGAGCGCGATCTGCTTGCGGTACTCCGAGACGTTCAGGTCCGAAATCTTCTCGCCATCCAACTGCAGAAGGTCAGCGATTGTCGAGACACAAGCGAGAAGGAAGACGTACGTAGACATTGCCAGAAAGCGGGTCATAGAATCGCTCAATAAGCTGAATCGTCGTCGACTTGCCGCATCCACTGGCACCGACGAGCGCAACATACGTGCCCGGCTCGATGTCGAGCGTCAGGTCGCGCAGCACGCGGATCCCCGGGCGCGTCGGGTAGCGGAAGTGCACGTTCTCGAAGCGGATGTGCCCCTTCGTCGTCTCGCGCGTGATCTTCTTCCCCTCCTGCGAGTCCGCGTCGATCTCCGGCTGCGAGTCAAGGAGCTCGAGGATGTCCTCCGCCGAGCCCTTCGCGGACGACACGTCGGGGACGAAGGAGAAGACGTTGCCGGCCTGGATCGCGCCGAAGGTCGTGGACATGAGGCCGACGTAGAAGTTCGTCGCGGAGATCTTCTGCTGCGAGACGAGGTGCGCGCCCCACCAGAAGACGAGGGCGATGACGTAGAAGCCGATGGACTGCGAGAGGGCGTAGAGGAGGTTGGACCAGATGGCGGTGCGGTTGGACTTTCGCAGGGGCTCCTCGAGAGACTTGCTGTACATGTCGAGGCAGTCATCCTCGCGGGTCAGGGACGCGACAGTGCGGATAGCGCCAGCGGCCTCGCAAGCGAGTTGAGCGGACTCCTCGTGCGCGGCCTTGTTGGTCTGGTCCTTGAGAACGACGACACGCTGAGAGATTGTTAGTAAGCCAAGCACAACCCAGTCGCTGAAGTACACATACCAGACGAATGTAGCCGGTCGAAATCAGAAGCGGCGTGCACGCAAAGCCGACGAGACCGACTTGGTAGGCATACACCGTCCCAATAATGAAGCCCACAATGATCGTTGACATGCTCTGGACGATCGCACCCAGGGTGACACCAGCGAGACCGTTCACCTTCTGCGGGTTGTCGCTCAGGTTCGACACCAAGCTACCCGTGCTGTGGCTCTCCTCATCGAAGAACTCGATGTCCTGGCGAAGGATACTCTTGAACGAGAGCGAGCGGAGGCGGGCGGACAGCTTGGACGCGGAGGCGGCGAACGAGTAGTTCTGCACACCGATGCAGACCATGGAGACGAGGGCGATGAGGAAGAACCAGAGTGCGTTGCGGTCACCGGCGTGGCGCTTGGCGTGCCAGTCGGTGAGGGAGAAACCGCCGATAGCCTGGGCTGTGAATGCAAGTCAGCACGGAAGCTTGCGAAGAGAAAGGACGGGGTAGCTTACAGAACACAATACCGAAAGCCGGGTAGACAGCACCAGTGGCGATGGCAGCAATGATACCAAGCACATAGAGCGTGTAGCTGTCCGAGTTGATCGCCGCCATACGCTTGAACAGCTGGACCGCCGAGTACTTCTGCTTCTTGCCCGCCTTCTCCGCGTTGCGCTTCTCCAGTATCTCACTCGCGAGCGAGCGGCCGCTCACATTCGACTGCTGGCGGCCAAGCGGGACCTCCTCCGCAGCGGCCTTCTCCATATCCTCAGGAGCGGCATCCTCGACGTTGATCGTGCCGTCGTCCGTCTCGACGCGCGTCGGCTCGACCGCCTCGCGGATCTTCTGCGCCTGCACGAGCCGCGCGTACGCGCCCTCCTTCTCGAGCAGCTCGTTGTGCGTGCCCTGCTCGAGCACGAGGCCGTCGCCCATGACGAAGATCTGGTCCGCGTCCTTGATGGTCGAGAGACGATGCGCGATGGTGATGGTCGTGCGGCCCTGCGAAGCCTTGTCGAGCGCGTCCTGGACGATGCCCTCGGACTGGGTGTCGAGCGCGGAGGTGGCCTCGTCGAGGAGGAGGATGCGGGGGTCGGAGACGATGGCGCGAGCGATGGCGATGCGCTGCTTCTGGCCGCCGGAGAGGAGCATGGCGCGCTCGCCGACCATGGTGTCGTAGCCTTCGGGGAGCTTGGAGATGAAACCGTCGGCGTTCGCTTCGATGCAGGCCTTCTT
>JAMQCK010000478.1:0-21838 GCA_024196135.1 Pleurotus ostreatus/Saccharomyces cerevisiae fusant | reverse complement strand
TTGCGCGCTGCCTTTTTCGGAAAGATCGCCGAAGCGGGCGTTGGACGTGGTCGAAAAAATCTGGCTTCCTCACAGAACGGTAGATCGAGGCGGAAATCCCCGGAATACGGAGTTTCAGGCGGAACGAGCATACATACTGTGAGATATGCGGGGTAAAGTACGTGAGGGCATGTAGTGCCATATGACACATCCTGACACGTTCTGTGAGCATCAAAAGCACACCCTCGCAAAGTTGGTATGCAGATGGGGGTTTTCCATGGCGCTCTACCGTTCTATGAAGTTCTTGAGGCCCGCCGAGCTCGTCCAATACGCGCCTCGGCGATCTTTCCGAAAAAGGCAGCGCGCAATTGATTTGGCCGCCACTGTACATAGTCCTCGGCGTTCTGACTGCCCGATATAGACACAAGCATCCAATACCGTTGAGATCCGTCAAGGGTTACCCAAGACTTTGCGCAGCGCGGGGTCTCGATCAAAGCCCCGTCCTTTTGGTTGTGTGCTGGGCGTTGTGGGTAGACGTCTAGGGTTTCGTCGAGACATTAAGCACATGCGATGTATGACATTCATTATGTTAGAAACCCGATGGGAGTAATCCTTGTCTTCGATCTGCAGGAAGTGTGCGTCCAATGGACTGCCGTTCGACCCTTATTGCGCAAATCATGCGTAGAGCGCACCTCGTGTTGCGATGAGGGTCATCCCAGCACGTCGGCCCACGCTTCCCGCCTCGATCGGCCTTGGCGCAAGCTCAGGGGAAAAACATCAGATATGTGCACATGGTCGTGCTTCTTCCTGCGTTTTTCTGTCAGCCGCGTCCCAGAGAGCGTTCGAAACAGCGTTTGGAACGCTAAATTGAGGAGCACTATTGCGAACGCCAAGAGAACGCCACTAAGCTGTCTCCGTAGTGATCGGAATCTGACGACTTACAAAGCCGACTGGCGGTTCTCCCTTCTTTGCCCAAGACTTCACGATCGTCGCTGAGCTGCACCTTGTTTCGTTTAACAAGGATGAGCTCGGAGTACTCGTTCAGCGACCTAGACGATGCTGCTCTGGAAGAGGTGGCGCGCATAGAGGAGCAGCTCCAACCGGAACATCGCTCAGCACCGAACGCGCTTCGACGGCGGTCGCTGGCCTGCGACGACTCATACTGTGGATACGACCTGGAAATCCCAGGGGAGGAGCTCGAGCGCCTTGACAGGTTCGTGACAGAAAAGCTGGCAGAACATGCGGAAGGAAGTGAGTTGCCTCAGCGCACTATTGCGGGCACCGCGTACTCTGGCAGGCAGCCGTTCGCTACGATATCACCGCCAGCATCGTTACGTCGAGCATCGCAAATAGCATCTACATCTCGTCAACGGAAAGATAGCCATCCGACTCTCCTGAAGAAAAAAGTGTGGGACTACACTGTGTTCTCAAAAACGGAGCTCAAGCGCAGAAAAGCGAAGACTGGGGACAACGGCAACGAGGTCTGCAAGGGCAAAGGCAAGGGCAAGGCAGACCAGAGCGAGAACAAAGGCACGGGCGGGGCACATACTGACAACTCGGAGAGGTACGACTGGAAAGCGTCCGATGGGCTTGAGAAGATTTCCTCCCCATTATCAGCAGGTACGTAGTTAGCTCTGTAGCTCGTCACATCAAGCTGACTAGCCGCAGTCGAGTGAGTACAGGGGCGCTTTGGCTAGTGGTATGCAGGCTTATCGACGATGTTCGGTGTGCTGCAGCGGGGTACGTGCAATCTTAACTTCTGACATATCAATGGCTTCTGATGAGAAAAGGCGCCATTGGTGAGGCTTCAGCCGGACGTGACGGCGATACAGCAGTGGATATACCCTCTCAATCGTCCCAAGCGAGATTACCAGTATGACATTGTCGAGCGCTGCCTGTTCGACAACACTATCGTCGCCTTGCCCACCGGCCTTGGCAAGACGTTCATCGCGGGCACCGTCATGCTGAACTGTTACGTGTCTGTTACTGTCATGGACTTCAAGTGCTTACTGAGACCAACACAGTCTGTCGATGGTACCCTGCAGGCCAGGTTATCTTCGTGGCGCCCACGAAGCCGCTTGTCTCTCAACAAATCGAGGCCAGCCATAAGACGTGTGGCATACCGTCTGCCGACGCAGTGGAGCTTACAGGCAATAAGCCGAAGGCTTTGCGCAAGCGCGAGGTGTGTCAGACAAGCAACTCCAGCAAATCTACGTGCTCGCTGACGTTTCTGACTCGCAGTGGCAGCAGAAACGGCTGTTCTATGTTACCCCACAGACGCTTGTCAACGACCTGTCCAGCGGAGCTTGCGATGCCTCTAGGGTTGTCCTCATAGTCTTCGGTTGGTACACAGATAAACACTGCGCCGCGCATCTCACAGCACTGCAGACGAGGCTCATCGTGCGACCGGAAATTACGCGTACAACCAAATCATGCGTTACATGATGGCGACAAACACACACTTCCGTGTCCTTGCACTCACGGCGACTCCCGGGAGAACTCCGGAAGCGGTCCAAAACCTGATAGACGGTTTGCACATAAGTCACATCGAGATTCGCGATGAAACAAGCGTCGATTTGAGACCTTACATCCACGAGAAGGTACGTTTGTAGGCCGCCTTGCAAGGCAACCGCTGACGGCAGTCCTGCAGGAGATCATACAGCATGTCATCCGTATGGATGCCAAAGTGAGCCGCATCAGGGACCCTCTCGCGAGATTACTCACGGTGCGCTATCGGGAAAATTCCTCTGTGCGACCGACCACCCGGCTGACGAGGTGTGACCTTCGCCTGCAGGAGATCATGAAGCCGATAGAGCACATTCTGCGAGGCACCAAGGATCCGTGTCGCATTAGTAGCTTTGCACCGCAAGCACAGCGGAAGGAGCTTCCCGCCGATCAGAGCTGGGCTACTACAGCGTTCATGCAAACGTCAAAACTTGCGAGAATCATGGGTTATCTGGTTAGTCATAACAGCACTTTCCTTCCCCGTCCACTCTCATGCTAGAACCCTTCGCTTGCTTGCACCTGATTTCTGACCGTGATGAATGCAGCTCGAGGGAACAATTGGGATGTGCTACAACGGAGTCAAACTCATTGAGCATGATGATGGTCGCCAATCCAAAAATGGCACGCCAATTTCCTCCCACCCGATCTTCAGGGAAGTTGTCAGGGAGGTCGAAAAGCAGTGGCAAAGTCACAAAGATGGCTTTGCACATTCGAACGGTGTCAACATGCATCCCAAGATGGTGAAAATGAAGAGTATCATCGTCAATCACTTCTCGACACCGGGGACGGACAACGCAGATGAGACAAATGGTCATGCCGCCCATGGGGCGCTCGATGCTACGTCTCGAGTGATGGTGTTTGTCACTTTTCGTGAGGCAGTGGAAGAAATAGTGGACGTCCTGAAGTCTGAAAGGCCGCGTGTCCGGGCGACGAAGTTTGTGGGTCAAGGTGTGGACAGCAAGGGGGGGAGAGGACTCCCTCAGAGGGAGCAGCTCGCGGTGGGTGGTTTCCGTGCCGTTGTCGTCGACACCGAGCGCCCTGGTCTGACGCTCTAGCGTGAAGGTGATCGAGGACTTCAAGAAAGGCGTGTACAACGTGTTGGTGGCAACATCCATTGGCGAGGAGGGTTTAGACATTGGTGAGGTCGACCTCATCATTTGCTATGATGCGCAGAAGACACCGATACGCATGGTCAGTGTCTCACGACCGCACGACTGCCATCGAATGGTCGCTGACAAAGTTCAAAGCTGCAGCGCCTGGGACGAACCGGTCGCCAGCGTGCGGGGGTTGTGCACGTGCTTCTAGCCGAGGGCCGCGAGGAGCTGAATCTGGAGAAGGCCAAGGAGGCGTACGCACAGGTGCAGCAAAGTATCACACGTAAAGGCACTCTTGAGCTCTACTCCGACGTGGATCGCATGCTGCCGAACGACGTCGTGCCGGTCTGCGTGGAGAAAGTCATGGAGGCACAGGATGGAATAAGCGAGATGGGCACTCGAGTGGGGTCTGCAGCGACTTCCTCCAGACCGTCTACGTCGAAGAGGCGTTTGGCGGGCGACGATCCCGGGCGAGATGTTCCAGCACGAGCCAGAAACGGCTTCGTAAGCGTCAAGGACCTGATCGTAGCGAGCGCGAGGAGACGAAGCTCACCGCGTGCACTCAGCGATGCCGGACTGGGCGAGGAGGGTCGTCCGACGATTGGGTCAAGACCACCGGCTGATATAGCCTCATCTCCTCGTCGCGCGAAGTCGGCGAGCAACAAGCGAGCACGCACAGCTCTTAGCGTTGGACCCCTCACGATGACAGATGGCTCGCTGAGGTTGAGAAAGAAGGCGAGGACGGAGGAAGACAGCTACGAGATGCCGATTCAGGAAACTGAGGGACACCGTCGCAGTAGGAGGCTCAAGGAGCGATGGTCTGCGCATGCAAGCAACCGTCCATCGATCCGAGGAGGCGTGGGGCCCATGGTCGATAGCATGGCCCGGCTAGTCGAAGGCTACGGAGGGGGAGGGACGGAGGATACCGTAGAGCCCTTGGGACCCTCGCGTGTCGGCCGCGCAGCAGAGGGACGTGGTTCAGCAAGCTCACCCTTGATCGTCAGTGATAACAGCGACGTCGAGCCAGATATCATCCATGGGCTGGAGTATGAGACGCAGGAGCTAGAGATGACGTTGACTCAAGTGCCGCCGAATAGGCTGATAGGACGAGAATGGGCCTCTTCGCAGCCGTCCCACCCCGCTGACGTGGACGCTCCTGCGGGAGTCGCGACGGCGCCGGGAATGGAAAGCGCGTATGTTGGAAGAGCAGAGGGAGCTTCTGCACATCTGTCTGCGGACACCTCGACAGGTCGCAGCCCTCTGCGGACAGGGAGTGGTCTCACACCTGGGAGTCCAACGCAGTCTGTGAAGAGTGTCACTCCGCAAGGAAGCCTGAGTGCTGCGCTTTCTCTCTGTGGGGACGGGGCCGCGTCAACATGGGATTCATCGGGAATTCCCTCCTCGCAGCCGGTACGAATGCCTACTGGAAGAAAAAGAGCTCGCATCGCCGAATCCGACGAGTCCTCAGATTTTCGCGACGGTAGCGTATCGCGCCCTGGGCGTCGTCGGCTGTTCCGTCGGGAGGGGAGCTCCGTGCGGGTAATCGATCTGGAGAAAGAGAGCAAGAGAGATAGGCGGAGGAGGGAAAGGAGTCCGGGAGCCAGACGAAGCAGCGGAAGATACAAGATGACATCGCGCCTCTCGCGGGCACGTGACTCCCTCGTTGATTGCTCTGCAGATCACTCTGGCGAAGATACCAGTGATGGACAGTCCCAGAGCGACGTCGGGGAGACCATGGAGGATCGTTGCTTTCTCATTGATCAGTCAACCTCTCAGTCCCCCGATTCTTCCCAGCCTGGCATGCTATCCATACAGGGCTTGATGACGCAGCCTAGAGCATACGGCGGCTCAGAAATCCTCAGCAACAAGAGGAGACCGGGCGTATCCAGCTCTCCAACGGCAGAAGACGAGAGGACTCAGGACGACTATTCCATCGGCAGCTTCGTAGCGGACGACGACGACGACGACGACGACGACGACGACGAGGTCAGTGAGCCGTGCTCGAGGTCTAGCCAGTCTGGACATTTCTAAGCTGTCGGGTCGTGGATCTGTCCATTGTCTTAGATCTGTTGCCCAATCCACCCTTACACCTGTCTCCTAATGAAGAAACGGCGATAGCCCGCCATCACATATGTATGCCTTCGTTGTTTCTCGTTCTGCTTTATATTTATTTCTGTTCGATTATGCGCCCTCGCAGTCGACACAGTCTCGTCAAGCCCTTGTTCCTAGCCACCATCGTCGCCACCGAAGCTGCGGCGCGCAACGACGCGTCGTGTCGAGCCACGACGCGCACACCACTCATCATGACGCGCATTCGAAGCGCGAGGATGAACTTTTGTAACTCTCACGTGCCCGTCGTGAACGAGACGCGCGCCGAAGGCGGACCTAGCAGCGGCGGTGACGTAGCGCTGTAGATAAATCGAAAGGCCGGTGCACGGCAGGGCCCGCTACCATTCAGGTTTTCAGTCCTCATTTTTCTGTATCTACTCTGTTTTGTGTTTGAAACCCGTTGCATACATTGGAAGCCATTGCATGCGAGAAAATAGGAGGAAGCGAGCTCATAAGAGCGCTGCCTCAGCGAGCGCAGGTACGCCACGAACATGTCAGCTATATCATGCCAGTGAATCTCCCCCTCGTCAGGAGTCAGAGTGCTGTGCTTTGCGTTACTTGACTGGCCGGGGCTAGCGCGATGCGCGGGCAGCTCTCCGGAACGAGCTGCGCCACAATACACTCCAGCGCTTCTCGCATCTGATTGCGCGCCCTCGGTGCCCCCCTCCGCGCGCAGGCGCGTGGGCTAGGCCGCGGGGGCGACGGTGTTGGGTGAAGTCAGCAGCCCGATGGCAGCAGCAGCAGCAGCAAGGGGAATGACATTCAATGGGCTACAGCAGCAAGCCCAGTGTTGCTGCCGTGTGTTCAAGCGGGCCATAGCACACCTCTCTTACGCCACGAGAAGGACTCTCTGCGCAGATTCTAGAGGTGCCTCTTCTCTGCATCTGTCTGACACGCCTGCAGACACGCTCTCCCAGCGTCGTTCTCAGCTTCTGAAGGTACTATAGCTAGTGCGTGTGCCGACACGATATCGAGGGCAGCTTTCAAGTACCTGAGTGAAACAGGTAAGCGTAGATACTTATGTAGTATTATCGAATAGTCCGAGACTGCTAAGGCGTTAGACAGAGCTCGGCGACCAAGTATAAGCGCCCTCGGAATGCGGCGAAGGCTTCTCCCCGCTATAAGACAAGTGTCACTAGAAGTCGGTGACGGTTCAATAAGCGCGCAGTACCAGCAGCCGTGCGCGCCGTCGATGCGAGGTGGCGCTGATGGTCGAGGTGAGTGCAGGAAGTAAACGACTCGACGACCGTTAGATGTCCGAGACCGTCGTAGACCCTGACATGTGTATTGCACGTGACAGCCCTCAAAATCCGTCAGTCTCGGCTAAGAGCGGTTTTGCGTTCCGTCCCCAAAACCCACTACCATAAATGGTAGCGGGAATAGACCGTATTTGCACCGATATATATCGACACATTTCGCACGCGAATCTCATCGTTCTCTATGGGCGATCGGTACAAAATTCGCCAATATATCCTGGTGCAAATACGGTCTAATTCTGGACAAAATCCACGGGTGTGCCCTCGTCACGCACTAAAGTGCGTGAAAAGTCACGATTTCGATACGATATGGTTGTACTTTGCGATGGTGCGCTCTCGATCTTCACGAAACGCGCCGGGATGCGTCATGTGGCACTACGTACCCTAATGTACTGTACCTCTCATATCTCACAGAATGTATGCCTGTCTCCTTTGGAACTTCGAATCTGAGGATGTTCACGTGCGCACTACCGTATTCTGACAGAGCCGGAATTTTTCGACCTCGTCCAACGCCCGCCTCGGCGACCTTTCAAAAAAAGGAAGTGCGCAATTGATCTGGCCTCCACTGGAGGTCTATGGATGACAGAAGTGATCGAAGAGGCCGATCGCTGTCCTTGACCCGATCGGCCATCTTCGTCCCCCCGATTCAGGCGAACGCAAGCACCCGACCTCCACCTTGCGAACTGCCTTGACATGAAACGGAGTCGGCCCTGAGATGCGGGTTGGGATGTCTAGCTCACGCGCTGCGCTCCAGCATCTCTCGGGCCTGTCGCTCTCTGCCGAGCGTCGCAGAGTGCGGCGTCCACCGAACACTGAGAGAGCGCACGAAACCATAGGGCGGTATAGACGCTATGAAACCGTTTGGTGTCACGTGCTTGTCGTAGGTACATGACGCGGTACATGAATGTATATCCCCCCCCCCTTTGGTGTCACGTGCAAAGATGGATTTGGCGGCTCTGGGTGGCTGCCAGGACTTCGCAGGGACGCCAGAGTGACAACGTGAGCGGTCACAAAATCGCACCGATGCTTTCCTAGTCAACAGCGGAGACAGACAGGAATCTACTTCGGAGAGCAGACTTTGTTTCGGTCAGTTCCGTGTGCCTAAATCACAAGTCAATATGGCGCAGAAATGGTGGACGGGTGCTTCGATAGTGTCGACGAGGCTCGCACTGCATACTGTACCGGTATGTATGGGGCAACCGGCGGGGGAGGGCTCCGTATAAAATTCCCGGGGCCCCTGTATGTTAGTAAGTGTAAGAAACCGCCGCTGTATATGGTGTTTGAAAATGTGTGTAAGGAACTGTTAGATACAGTGTTAGAAATGCATTTCTTACAAGTTAATAATGTATATTGAGGTTTGAAAAGCGACCGGTGGTCTCGGTGACGGCTTTCATTGATTGTTGAGCCGTATACGTCGACTGAACCGCTCTTTGGTCCATCTACCCTCGTTGCTGTAGATAATTGTCGATACGCGTTGCAGCCTAGATGGGTTTTACCAAGAACTCTCGTCCTTGAGCGATTCCACTCGGGGGCGCGAAACCGGCATCGTTCAATAGCCCGGGCAGCCCTTCTTCGACGATGGCAAGAAATTGGCGCGCGGAAGAAAGGAATCAGGGCAGGGACAAGGGCAGGAGGAGTATGGTAGGAAAGATACCAAGAACAATGTGTCTGAACCAGTGCATCGAGGATGATCCTACCGCCATCGCCCTCTCACTTGCAGAAGGCGAAGAAGAAGTAGAGCTCGACGCGCGACGCGCGGGGGCACGACAGTATCAGTACGCCTGTGGCACTGATACGTAATGATGTCGACGCAACGGCCAGGCAAGTTGTAGCTCGCTATGCGGATGTCGAGGGGCCCGTAGGCGTGGAGCCGCAAATTAGGCTGAAGGAGATGAAGAACTGGCACGAAGTTGAACAGTCACGTACGTGACAAGTCCGTCACCGACGTCGGAGAGCCCCGCTCGGCAAATGCCGTACTGACCTCGTTCTTTGCCTTTGGAGTCGGTTGGACTGGATTGGACTGGAATTACCCGACTGGTCCCCTCAGGAACATGCGGTGCGGCAGTACTACACAAAGGGTGCGTACAATGTGCTACGGGACCGAATAGTACAGAAAATCACCGTTGCAGCTACTTCCGTCGCTTCCCGGTCTCTCCTCATGTCCCATGAACCATTGCCCCTCCGATATCCAGGTTTCCGCTCCCCAAGTGCCCAATAAACTTTCTATCCATTATACCCTAATCCACGCCTCTCGCGGTGGGGTGAATTGCTTTAGCAGTCCGTACAGCTGGATAACATCGAACGCGAGCTTCGCAAGACGTGCTGCCATCACCGTGTCCATGCAGAGCTGGCGAACCCAATGCGCGGGATCCTGCGAAGAGCCTCTAGAGTTGCGTTGGACTTGACCGAACGCTGAAGTTGACGCTGGAGCCTGCGCTCTTAAGTATCGAAATATTCACACTTTCAAACATGCCAGTCCCACCCCTCACCGTAAGTAACTGTTCATGACATGTTCATAACAGTGCTCACAAACAGATGTTTCAAACAGACTTATCTTCTACGAAGCCCTAATCCGCACGTAGGCAACCCACCCTACGTCAGGCGTTGTTACGGTTGGACAATCAGGCAACCACTGAAGGTGAATTGCTTCAAGTCTGTGGGCTTAAATGTGGACTTGCAACGTCAGGAAAGCCCAGCTTATCAGTAACGACACGAACAGCCTATTTCCCAAGCGAAAAAGACCGTGTGCGTAGCGCCAGAAACTATCTAATTTTCCGACGAATTTTGCGAGTTGGCAATCGACGCTGCCAGTGCCTGAGGGTATCTTCTCGGTTTACCGCCTTCCCACTACGCACGTGCCGCTTTGGAGGAGGCCTTCCGGCTCGCTGACCGTGGGGTGCCATCCTGGATTACGGACCTTCGACATGTCCTGGCGAAGTATGTGCCCGTCCATCGCCACGAATACGGGCGACTGCGCGACATCGCACAGGTCCGCGAGCTTATGACTGCGGTAGAAGTGGGTAGCGACGTGCTATTGCAAGCCGAACTCGAGAAATCAAGCAGGCGGTTGGAGCTGCTGCTGCACAGGTCCGTTACGAAGACTCGGACCTTACGACCTTACCTCAAGGTCCTCATCCCTGCGCACCGCAAAGCCCTTACACGGTTTCTCCTCTCTGATCACACCCTGGCCGTTGAGACGCTGCGGAGGGGGGAGAGGTATAGGCGTCGGGTGGAAAGGCGGGACGAGCGGCTCTGCCGCTTCTGTCGCAGTGCGGTAGAGGACGAGGGTCATGCGCTGCTTGTGTGTGAAGGGGATGCCGAGCTGGTGCGCTTGCGACAGGAACTAGTCGACAATCTCGCGCTTAAGGGCCTGCTCAGACGGTGCTCGCAGTTGGGAGTTGTGGGGACGATACTGCACCTATCCCATCACAAGCTAGATGACGTTGTGTCAAGCTGGGCGCGGTACGTTTACCGGGTGCTCGCCGTCTTCGAGCGCACGGCGATATGGGTACCTCCTGGTTACCGAGTTCCTTAATGTGCCTTATGTTGGACCTTTGTCGTACCACGTTGCCTAACTCGTGAGTTGATTGCTAGCGCAATATGTACACAGTGATAAGCTACGTGGTGCTCCGCCGCGCAGCCGTGCGACCCCTTGGCTACGTAGGGCGGATAGGGTTGTTCCTGTTTAGGGACCTCGCCCGAATAACTTTTCCTTTCCTTTCCTTTCCTCCGTTATGCGTCACGCCAACTCATACATATGGCCAACTTTTTCGGACCCCGTTACGCGTTACGGTTGCCTCCATACATACCGATACAGTACCCATATGGACTCGCCTCGAAGGCCGGTGTGCTGTGATGTCGCACATCGCCGTCGTTTGCCAAGTCCCACCATGATCCCCCTTTTGTGTCGGTAGCTCGCGCTCGTGATCCTCGAAAAGTGGATAAGATGAAGCCACATGCAATGCAGCGAGATCAATGTACTTCAGCATAAGAATGTCAAGGCCTGATGGTAGATACTCCGAGTCTGCCCGAGATTGGGCTGCTCGTCGAATGCTTGATTACCAGTCCTGTACCAATACACGTGCACATACACTATTTCACCGTGATCTGACCTCTATTGACGCTGCATCCTGCATCCCTTCAACGTCATGATGTTGTCCAGGACACCTCACATCCAATCGAAGCCAACGCTCATGTACCTGTTTACGTCTCCCCACACCGAGTTTCTCCATGGATCCAGTAAGGTCCTCCTACCAGAGTTGTAGAGGATACGCTCCAGGGCTGGTACGGCGCGGCTAAGGAATCTTCCAGTCTCGTGGGCCCGCTGTATCTTCGCATCACCAATGTATACCTTGCGTAGGCTGCACGGGACCGTAAATGGCTCCTGCGGACTCCACTGCTTTTCTTCTGCAGTTGGAACCCCTGTTAGGGGCAGATATACGGTCTCGAGGTACGGGCGACCCTGCCACACTTCGGCAATGACAGACAGCGGCAGCTGAGGCTCGCCGTCAACATCGAAAACCAGCTGTGTGAGGAGCGGCCAGAACGGACGCAGGGCCTTCCAGTCGTTGTAGGATATGTCGAGGCTGCAGCCCACGATCTGAAGCTGACGCAGAGCGTGAAACCCTGACAGCTGCAGCAGATCTTTTAACTCTGCCATGGGCAAATTATCCGCATGAAACGGGACAATGTTGCCCGTCAGATTGAACGTCGCGAGGACCCCGGGCACACAGCTCGTGCGCGCGACCTTCAGAATTCTCAGCATGTCGCTACGCTGATAGCTGTCTGCTCGGAGCGTCAAGCTCGCAAGCGGCCGAGCGAGACCGCACGCCAGTATTGACTCCGCCACTACGAAGGGCGCGAGATGCCGCGTTCCACATTCCAATGTGCGCAGGGCGTAGAAGCTGTCGTCGGGGAGTGCGCAGGGCGCACTCTGACCCGGAAGCTGCATGTCGCCGCAGAGGCAGAGTATAAGGTTTTCCAGCGCCTTGCAACGCCCTAGCGCGAAAAGAAAGTCTTGTCCCTCGAGAGACCAGCCGATCTGCCTGTCTATCTTTACGGTGGCCAGGTGGGAGAACCTGTGCAACTCCTGAACGCAGGGCGACGGCGTGAACCAAGGAACTGAAGACTGATCTCCGCCAATCGGGTTTCTCCCCGGATTCGTCATCCAGTCGTTCAAGGTTATGACCCGCAGATTAGGGCATCTCGCAGCAATGTGTGTCCATTCCATCCCCGATGGGATAGTGTCGCACACAAGGACTTCCAGAGACGGGCTCAGGAATTTTTGTAGGGTGATCCACCGTATCGCTGGCTCCCCGGTCTCGCGAACCTCCAGATCGTGGAGATGAGGAAACAGCGAGGTCGATGAAGCGCGCTGGACCAGGATGTCCTGCAGACGACGAGGCATTCCTCCGAGTATGAAACTGTTTATCCAGGCCGCGTGCTTGTCGAACGATCGCCAATCCTCCTGTGAGAGAGGACGCGCCAACTCGAGCGTCTGCGCATTCTCGTTCAGCGCCGCCCCTGCTCCAGAGCATCACTACTCACGAGTTCACCAAGGGCTTGGAGTTTCTGCGAATGACCTGTATCAGTCCCCTTCCGCCATGGAGGGAAAGAACGCGGATGCTCACCAATTGAAGCACATCTTCCGGCAGGAGTCTCAGAAGCTCGAGCATGACGCGACTACTGCCTCTCCATAGCTCTCGACTGGCCGTGTCGGACCACAGCTTGGATACACGTGCCAATCTTCTCAGGTCGTGAGGCCCGAGAACATCAGAGACGCATATGAGCCACCGAATTTCAGCTATCTCGAACGCTCGATGCATACCCTGCCGTCTTCCGCTCACACCACGGCGACCAGTCCGATGGAAGAAGGCCGAGAAACAGCTCTCTATCTATCGAGAAAGATCGCTCCTTTTAAATGGATCAGGACCATGGCAGCGGCATCGGAATTACGAACGCCTAAGATAATAGCTAGGTAATCATTGTGATTTACGCTTTCCAGGGCACAACTGAATCCCCTGATCCTTGACGACGGTCTCGGTGGCTGCCTACTGGAGCAGTTGGCGCCTGAGTGAGTTAGGCGGTCGAGTGAAAATCTCATTGGCTATGCCAGAGCATTCCCGCATCTTGACCTTGCATTTGAAAACACTGAGAAGGCACGAAAGCCAGAAGATGAGTGAATCATAGGAATAGAGATGTCCGCATACACGCAAAGCCTTGCTTTCGGGGTAACCCGGAAGCACCAGTGATGCACGATGCGTGACCGGCATGTTTGTTCACCCGTCGCTCTGCGTGAGAGGAAATTCAACTTCTGGAGCCGCTCTACGGGCTTCGTGCGTGTGAGCGACACCCTGCAGGCTTGCTCGCACTGACTGGGATCGTAACGCTCGTGACGGGTAGTAATCAGGCTTAATGGATAGACACACTGTGCACACGCAACCGAGTTACATTCGCTCGCGCTTCGCTCCAGCGAGAACATGATGTGTCAGCTGTATGGGCGTTATACTGTTCGGAAATTCATTTCTGCTCTTATAAGTAGTACTATGGGCGTTATAGTAGACCGTATTTGCACCGGTATATACTGGCTTTGTATTGAACTTAGATTCAAGCGGAAAACACTGAGATTTCGGCTCTAAACAAATACTGCGTCGATATTGAACCTCGTACGTCCAAACTGTATTGTCCTCGGTTCCGGATTGAGCGGCTAACACCATGCGCTGGCTTAGCCAGCAAGAGCAGGGCTCACACGTGCCAATGAAGCTAGAAACTTGGGATGGAGGGTTTCCGCCTGGCACAGTCGTAGCTTTGTACGACTTTTCCCGTTGTCTATGGCGCGTTTGGTGACCCCAAGGAAGCGTGGGACAGTGCCCCTATAACGATCACTGTATTGAAGCTGCTTCAATATTCATTGGAGACCTCAAAACCCACCGCGGTTATAATTGGGCTCTGCATCAAGAGTGGAGCCGTTTTGTACATGCAAAAGTGGATATAAACTGGTGCAAATACGGTCTAGTGTTCGGAAATTCGAAAAAAAACGTGGGTATCACATGGCAGACAAAACTCGGACGTAGCGGGCGGCATCAACGTCCAAACAAGAGATAGCGAAGGGGATTTGGCCATTTCTCACAGAGTTAAGCGAGGGACTTAGCACGTGAGAGTGCCCGCCGTGAGTCGCTCACCCATTACGGACCGTCAAGGATAGCACACGCGGCATGGCCGGCGTCGTTCGCGAGCGCCTTTGATGCGCCTTCACTGAGCCTCCATCCGGCGAGGAAGCCCATCGGGGCGACGACGACAAGGACCTACAGACGGCTTCGGTGCTATATAGAGCATGCTTTTGACCTATTTCCCTGCTCGGCACGTCAGACAAGGACAGATCAAGACGGTGAGGAGGTGGCACAGCAGCGCCCAAAGGCGGGGTTAAGCAGCTGCAGTCCGGGTTGGGCTGCAAGCGCGTCACGATATGGGCGTTATACTGTTCGGAAATTGTCCGAAGACAAAATACATGGGGACTGAAAAGAGGTACTGAAAATCAATGGTAGCGGGCGACCGCGCTGTAAAAATGAGAGAAAATTCAGTCGCACTTCGACGGGGCTGGGGATGAGCTCAAGTGTGGGATCGTCGGGTCCATAACTGCCTCGGTCCCGTCATCGTGACACGAGCAGGGACCCTCTGCCGCCTCCCGCCTCTCGCGCGCCCCACTTCAACGTCTCGTCACTACCTCGCCCACCATTAAAGGTGAGTTTCACAGACTCGCCTATCATCTTCCACAGCACTCTACGTCGCCGTTGGGGCCCTTGTCACTCTCAAGAGCGGCCTTCAGGCAGTGGGTGGAAGATGCCCGAGGGCGCATCAAAGGTGCTCGGCAAGTTCCGAACGACGCCGAGCATGCCTCATGTGCTGTTGTCGACGATACTTACATCATCGGCGAGCGACTCGTGAAGGGCACTCTCAGACGCTAAGTGCTTCGCTTACCTCTGTGAGAGATGACCAGATCCCTTCGCTCAGTCGTGTTTCTAACATCGCCGCCGCCCACTATGCCCGATTCTTCTTACAATGCCATAGCCTCGTTTTTCGATTTTCCGAACATTATAACGCCCATATCACGATGACGGCCTCTTGGCAGGCGCTGACTCGCACACCTTGTCGGCTAGGTCGCTCATCAGCGTTCCCGGACCTTAAACCGCCGCTCCTTGGCTCACCAGTGTTTTCGCAGCGCCGCTGCCCGCTACCCCCGATTTTTAGGTCACCACTTCGGTACACCCAGTTTTTGTCTGAAAGTATTTTCCGAACACTGTAACGCCCACATCTCCATCCTACGCCGCGCCGATAACAAGGACATCCCACGCTCGGAGAAGTCGGGAAGATCCAGCTGGGAAAATGATGGTACGAAGATCTGACTGGCTGTACTGGAAATAAGCTACAGGCTCGTCCATACATCGGCTGTGGGTCCGACCTCTGTCAACGCCAGTATCGGCCTCGCCTCCGGCAGAAGCTCTGGTCACGGTTGTCAGTGCCAAGGGTCCGTCAGCTGCTGCTAACGCTCCACGCTCCAGGAGTCTGACGAGATCCAAATTGTTGGGCCACCGCCGAATTGCGTGAGGATGATGGAAATCAGTACTACTCGTCGTCTTATCTCACCCTCGGCCGAAACACCTCAAAAAGATCCCCTGCCCACTAACTTCAACGTTCTAAGAGGCGTGGAACAGAAAAAGACAGAGTCTGCCAGCATGCCATTCGACCGGCACGACACAGTGATGACCGGGAGGGTGCAGCGCAGTCCCTCACTCGTCGAGGATAAGCCCCGGCCGGCTACGTCGAGGATCGTACGTCTTTACCCCAACCGCCTGATTGCACGCACACGGACCAGAAATACAAGCGTAATCGCTCGGACTGGGCTCGGGAGCAGTGGGATGGCATCCTCAGGCGTAACCCTGACCTGAGAAGGTAGCAAGTGCTCATTCTGTATGCGCCTGCTTTTTGACCCTTGAGTATGGGTCAGGCTCACAACCTACGGAAGAGGGACGTCGAGCTTTTTCTTCCACGGTAATCCTGTGATGTCGGAAGAAACCCTGAGCGTGCAGGCTCAGTGCCAGAGCTCTTCCGCCCCCGAGGTCTCGCAGGCCATTGCTAACTCCCGCATGCTCCCGCGCGTCACCATCGACATCACTCCCGAGCAGACGTTCTCCTCAGTTGTGTCTCTGGAGGAGATCGCCGCCGCAAAAGTCCATGCGCCTGAGCGAACTTATACGAAATCCCAGTTCCGCTGTCGGCTTTGACAGGCAGTCCTACACCGTCTTCGCGGCGATCCCCAATGAAGCCAGCAGAATCTTGTCACTGACTGCCTACGCGATCGGGAAGCGCCACGCTGCTGGCTGGTGACTAAGCTCGTTGCCATTCTCAAACGGGAGAAAGACGCGCTCGCGCCATTCAGCTATCGTCTGATCGGACTCGAGTCCTGCCTGCTCAAGATGGTCACCTTCATCATGGAGCGGCGGATGGTGACCTGGATGGAGGACACGCAGCTCCTTCCGGACACACAGTTCGGGTTCCGGCATGGGTGACACGGCCTCACAAGCCCCATCATACTTCGCTGCGCCATTGATCGCTCTCTTGCGGAACGCCGTCCCCTCTGTGCTGTATGCCCTGAACACACAAGCGCATTCCCCTCTACAGTCCACGAGATCCTGTGGCTCGCGCTGTACGACGCTGGGATGCGCGGTCCCATGTTCGACTGGATACGCATGCTGTACGAACGCATGCGCTACCTGGTCACGTGCTCCACCTTCAAGTCACCACCTCCCTGCAAAGTCCTCCTACCTACTCCTTACATCCATACCTCACACATGTTCCTTATTGTTTCTCGTAGGCTACTTCTGTAGTTTACACCGCAGTTTTTCTTAGGTACATGACGCGGTATACAAATGTATTTCCCCCCCCCCCTACCTGGTCACGTGCAACGGGGAGACCGCAGAGGGCCGCCTCTGGTCTGACGTGGGTGTGCTTGCCGGTGATACGCTCTTCCCATTGCTCTTCAACTTCTATGTCCACTGCATCGACATGCAGGGCAGACCGGGCGACGTAATGTCTTGAAGATCAGAGTGTATTCGCCCGTTCATTTTTGTAGATACAAAAACGGTACATACGAATTCAATTGAGCACCGACCATCCTCGCACTACGAAATCATTTTGGTATGTTACGGGAACCGCTGGCGAGCTCTGCACTGACAAGCGCGGGCAGTCCTTGAATCACCTTGTCCTCACGTTGTTTCACGACGGCGGGCAGCATTGAACAGTCGTAGGAGACTGTGTGCCAAGTTTCGCCTCGAAAAGGTAAATAACGACTGGCCCAGGATGGGTTGCACTGTCGAGCTCGCCGCGAGCCGCCGCGAAGATCTTTGGATCCGGTCAGTCTTGCTACGAAAACGCTTTGAAGATCCAGAAATGAATTGGCATGTTCATAACGGAATTATAAATGGGCGAATACACTCTAATGCGAGTGAAGAATGTGGAGCAGGCAGATGACGGTATCCTACTGTGGCACCTCATTCCCAGTGCGCAGTCGGCTTGAAGACTATACTCAATGGGCGCGCGTGCTAGGCTTTGCGGTAAGCATCGCCAAGACAGAGGGAGTGGCATTTGCCTGCTCAACCCCCTGACCCTCGGCCACCAGCCGGTACATTGGAGGGATCAATGCACTGTTCTGGGGATCCTGTTCTGCGCCCTTCAGGGCGACGTGCTCGACCAGCATCGGCTCGCTCAAGCTCGGAAGGGTTCAGCTGTAGCATCTGCCCTCCTCGCTCTACAGCGCTATCTGGGAGACCTGGCGCTGAGGCTCGCCATCAAGGTTTACCAAGCTCGCGTTGAGCCCATACTGGCCAATGGGTGCGAGGTAGGCATTGCTCTCACGAAGCCTGCTCGTGGCGAACTCGAAAAGGTCCAACTCATGTTCTTCCGTCGAGTACTGGGTTACTCGACGCGTACCATGCGCGCTATCGTCTTTTCGGAAACCGGGATCCTCCCTATCCTACATCGCAGACTTATTCTTGCCCTGCGCTTCCACAAACGCATGTTGGATTTGCCCGCGAACACCATTGCCGCCCATAATGCTCGCGACGCTCTCGCGCTCTATGCCGTTGGGCCGGCGGCGGCGCTAGACGACCGTGTTGGTTAGGCAACCTCGCCACCGGCTTGGGCCGCCTCGAGCCTATCGCTGCTCACGTCAAATTCCTGCAGGTGCGCTCTGCTGCCCATGCGGACACCGACATCGCGCGCGTTAAGGCGTCAGCCCACGACAGTGTGCGCAGGCCCGCAGGGACCTCACTGCTGCCTCTCGCACTCACCTCCTCCTCAACCGGGTGGAGGCGGACAAGCGTGGCCTGCAGTCTTCAGAGGCCATCCAGTACCGGGCATACCTTGACGTCGAGACTTCTATCACAGGAAGGCACTGACTCGCGCCCCTATTGGAGAGCATAGCCTGCTCAACGTGCGCGGCAGCTGGTCCGACCACGAAGAGAGCATCAAGCCGGAATGGCGGCTCTGTCGCTCCTGCGGCGCCGCTGTTGAAGACGCCACTCACGCTCTGTTCCGATGCGCAGCGCGCGATGACCTGTGTCGTCTTCGTCACGTCTTCTGGTGCGACACTGTCAACTTGCGCGTAGACGTGCGCGCTGCGACTGCAGACGTCAACACGTGGTCGCCGGCCCTTTGTGGTGTGCGCCACGCAATCCCTCGCGTGGCTAAGTATGTTCACAACGTGCTATATCTTTTCTCTGACCACCGAGCGTAAGTTACGTACGTGCTCCCGAGAGAAGGCTGTGAGAAAACTACAGCAGGCGAAAGATCGTTAGAGGCGACAGCGCTGGTGGGGCGCGCGTGATCTGAGCTTCTGTGGAGTGCCTTCGGGCAACTAGAGGAAGGGAAGCGGAGACGTCTCTCCCTCGAAAGCCAGGCTTATTTCTATCGGCATATGTGCTTCATTTCATTCGAGTTCCTAGCGTTACCGAGCGTTCTAAGTAGAAGAAGGTAGCCGGAGGCCTTGAGACGTGCTGGGGGAAAGCCTAACGTGTTGCTCCATCAAAGCACAGACTCCGCACGCTCCAAGAACGCTTTCGTCTCTAACAATCTTTCGCTTGCTGTAAAGGGAGAACGAAAGATACCGATAGGGATTGACATGACAGGTGGGAGAGACCTGGACGTAACCCGAAGATGGGGGAGGGGGAAGCCGTAAGGGTAATTACGTGTGCTGTCTGGCTCCGTAGCACTTGTTGTAGCGCGACTCGTGTAGTACGGGCACCCCGTATGTTCCTGATGGGACCGCTCGTGTAATCCAGCCCCGTCCAGTCCTGATGAAATGCGGAAAGTTTGTGCAAACTTCATCGCTTTGAAAGGGGTGCAAAGGTAATCTAGATGATCTACAACAAGGGTGATTGTATGTAAGTGGAAATCACACTTTTAACACAGCATTTGCGTAAATCACCAACACACATTTTTCCTGATGTGTAGTACGAGCCAATCCATCCTCGCCGCCTGTAGAACCTTCATATCGTACGGACTCACGAGAGTTCTTATTTCCAAGACGTTCAGAGTACCACGACGTGACAGTACCATCCGATCCAGCGACCTTTGGGTATCACTCCAACACGTCCCAAGGGACAGATATCGAAGTAGAGGAAGATGACACTTGTTGTCGTCGATGGTCATCATCTCGGTGAACCAGGTAGGTACAGCCATCCCGTTCGTTGATAGCCCCTCTAGGTCGCGGAAGGGCCCCCGTACGATGAGGTCAGCGAGCTGTCTCACCCTCCCGGTGAAGAGCAAGTGCTTCAGCGTCACGCGGGAAGCGACAGCCATGTCACCAACGGCAGACCAGAAGCGCGTTTGTAAGTCAGATTGTCCATGGTGGGTCGAGTCCCATATCGCAAGGTGACGGAGGCTGGGCGTACGAATGGCACGAACCAGCGCGTGCGCATCTGGCATACTTTGCAGATATAGCATCAGAGTGCGAAGATTCGAGGCGTGCACGACTTGTAACGGGTTGGGATCTGACTCGTTATCGTCTTGGCTGGACGGATTCACGCGCAGAATCTCCAATTTCGAGCACTCTCTCAGCAGCTTGAGAACAATGACGGGCTGGATGGGAGTGCCGCGAAGGTTGAGCTCACGTATGCCTTCCCAAGCCGTGCGAAGAGGACCCAGGAGACCTGGATAGTCTAGTGGTGATCGATGATCAATTGATAGGTCAAGGGATAGGCGTCGAAGCTCTGGAGATGAAAGCGCCCAACGACAGAATCTCTGTTGCGTCCGCTCCTCGCAGATCTCGCTACCAATAGCGGAAGTCAGGTGCGGTGTGCGAGAGGAGAGTAGTGCATCTAGCTGGACATCTGTGAGCCATTTTGGGCAGATGGCGAGCTCCTGCCATCGACCTGCGTGCGGGAGTATGATATGCAGCAGCTCCGTACAGTACGCGCGAATGAGCCGTCGTTGTTCCTGCGATGGATTCTGCCATTGAGTTGTATCAATGTGAAGTACCAGAAGGGAGTCGGCTGAATGTTTGACGTGCAGGGCGGCCCAGTGAATCTGTCGATGACTGCTGACATCATCCACCACGAGTCTGGTCCAGAGCCGAGATGCATTCTCTGCGATCTCTTTCCATCGGGTGCACACAGATGTGAGAACAGCGGGGGAACGGCTTCTTTTGAGGTCAACCGGGAGTGTGTTCCGGTTCTCTCGTATGTCCTCCTCCGCACGGGCGTTCCCCAAGAACAGGAATTTGTCATCGACCGCCGGCAGAGTACGCTCGAACACCTCGAGAAGCAGCTCGCATGGCAGTCGGTCGACTGGGGCGCCAGAAGGTGCAGTAGGAGAGCTGCGAGGGTGGCTCTCCAGTGGGTTCAATATTGCTCGCTCTTCGCCTGGGGAGAGATTGACGTCTCCGAGAGTATTTTTCTCCTCCTCGGCCACCTTGCCAAAGATGAGATGAGGGGGAGCAAGAGCTACGTTGACCTGGACTGACGATATGCATCAAGCTCTGTAGGGGCATGGCAGCGAGAAAGAGAGGATTGGCGGTACCTTTGGGATGACGCCGGCAACGGCGTTTCGGAGCCTAGTGTTCATTACGAGACCTGCCAGCCAGGCTCGTTTTACTCCGATGGATCGTCAGCAAGATCAGACGTCCAAGCGGACGATCAAAATTTATCTCCGGATGTTGAAAAGTCGGTCGGAAATTCCACCTCAGCGCCCGTTCCTTTTCCTTTTTCAAAATTCAAGCATCGTATGTGGTCTTGACTAGCCTGATATGCCAAGTTTCAACCTCAGTTACCTTGTCACTGTGACGAATTGGACGACATTCTTACACGTGTGTCCCCGGCAATGTCCGCACAGCTGGGGCATCGGCTTTCTCGGGCCGATCGTCCGCTGCTCGATCTGCTGCTTGTCCTCATCCACGGCGTCCGACCGCCTCCTTTCGCTTACGTCCCCCACCACCTGACCCCTCCCTTCGCTCATCTTTCCACTCTGCTGAAAGACTTTTGAGCCGCTCTCACTTGTGGTGGAGGCCTACGATCTGTCAACAGCAGTACAACACCATGACTGGAACGCGGGCGCAAGGAAGTGTAGAAAGGTGCATTCCCTCCTTTTACATCAACACCCTCCTGTAATACTCACTATCACAGTAAATAGACCGTATTTGCACCGATATACAGTGGCGGCCAGATCAATTGCGCGCTGCCTTTTTCGGAAAGATCGCCGAAGCGGGCGTTGGACGTGGTCGAAAAAATCTGGCTTCCTCACAGAACGGTAGATCGAGGCGGAAATCTCCGGATTACGGAGTCTCAGGCGGAACGAGCATACATACTGTGAGATATGCGGGGTAAAGTACGTGAGGGCATGTAG
>JAMQCK010000477.1:0-21856 GCA_024196135.1 Pleurotus ostreatus/Saccharomyces cerevisiae fusant | reverse complement strand
GGTTGTGCATACACCCTCAGTACACCACCATGTCCATGGCGGCTGCCTCACCCCGCCACACCGCGTCCCCGCCCTCCCCGCCACCCGGCGTCATTGACCCCAACGCCACCCCCGCCGCCCTCGCCAAGCTCCTCGCCGATCAGCTTCATGAGTGCGAAGCCCTCCGCGGTGCACTCTCTGCCGAACGCGCTCGCGCCGATGCCGCAGAACGCCAGCTCGCCGCACTGCAAGGCCCTCCCGCCACCGCGATCGCCGAGTACGAGGAGCGCCTGAGGCAGGCTGACCAGGCGCGCGTCGCCGCCGAGCGCATGCGCGATGCATCGGAGCGCGCGAGGGAGGACGCCGAGGCGCGCGTGCGCGGCATCGCAGAGTCCTGGGCGCAGCTGAACGCGTACCTCCGGATGGCGGAGGTGCGCGCCGCGGACGCGCGCTTGGGCTTCGATCGCCTCGTCACTATGGGTGGACAACCAGTCCCCATGTCGCAGGGCGGTGGGGAGGCCAGCAACCTGCTCATCCCTGGCGCTCGCCGTGCCAGATCGCCCAGCATGGACGCCGGCGCTTACCCGCCTGCGAAGCGCTCGAGACACGTATGTCCCCTTCTTACTGCTCATGCTTCGCTACTGACGATCTACTTAGGACCCCAATCATCGCGCACGTTCGCGAAGCACCAGCCCGAGCGTGGAAGAACTGATCATCGAGGCGTCTGGCGAGGCGCCAGCGGACTCATCCTCGCAGACCCCCCGCCGCGCCACCTACCCGCCTGCATACGCCGATGCCAGCCGCAGCTACGCAGACCCGAACCGCGGCGCATACGATGCGAACCGCGCCTACGACGCCCGTCGCGCGTACACTGACCCCAACCACCTCCGCGGCGGCCCGAGCAACCACAGCATCCAAAGCCAGGTCGTCCAGCTCACCCCGCACAACGCGTACCCACGACCCTCGCCGCCAAACGCACAGCTCGCGCTAGCGCCGACCACGCAAATATCTGCCTACCCCTCTCCCCCAGCGCAACTACCACCAAACACCGTGGCTCTCCCACCGCCGAGCAATGGGCTCGCGTCGACCTCATCTAATACCATCGCCTCGACCTCATCGTCTGCCGTCCCACCGTCCGGCTCCCTCGCACCACCACCGTCCAGCTCCCTCGCGCCACCGCCGCGCAAGCACCGCGAGCGGCCGCTACCGAACCCCCAGCGCGGCATCGGCACCGTGAAGCACCACTACCAGAGCCGGCCCTTCGCGCCGAAGGCGTCGCCGTTTATGAAGGAGCATAAGAATCGGGCGCGGGAGGCGGAGCGAAGGGCCCGCGAGGGTGAAGAGAGGAGGGGAGAGGAGGGGAGTCGCGGCGGCGAGAGAAGTGGGGAGGGTATGAGTCGTGGCGACGAGAGGAATCGTGGTGAAGACAGAAACACAGACGAGCGAAGCCGAGACGCATCGAGGAGCAGGGACGTGGATGAGAGGAGGGGTGAGTTATTGCATCTTTGCTTTCCTCTAATTTTCCCCTTCGCCTTTCGCTAACGATTTACATAGCTCCCGCCTCCCGCGTCTCCCCCTCCGACGAGGACGCGCCGGGCTCGCCGGACAGCACGTTCAACGCGGTCAATTCGATGGCGAACGAGGTCAACGAGCAGAACGGGTCCAACGAGGCAACGACCGCGAACACCGCGCCTAGCTACCCGAAGACGAACGCGGAGGGACAGAGAATTTGTCGGCAGGTGAGTGTGGGGTTTTTGGATTTTTCTGCGCGGTCGTACATCTCCTCTGTTCTCTCTATTTCCCCTCCTTTTTTGCTTCTTTCTTTCTGGCCTCAGATTTCCTGCCCCATTTCTCTTTCATCTCTCCCTAATCTCCGTCGTGTGTGTTCGTACACTCTCCATCCCTATCCCAGCCTGCGGCCTTACGTCCTCCTCCGATGCTTTGTTCCGTGTCTGCGTGTCCTCACCCTGCATGCCACTTCCTCGCTCGTCTATCCGTGTCCCGTGCCCCAATTATACACGCCGCTGCCTCGTGCGTTCCTGGCGCGTATACGCTTCTGGCGCCTGCGCGCGCTCTTCCATTGAGCGGGGGATGCTTCGCTATAGGCGGGGCAACTCGACTGTGCGCTTTCCGGGTCACTCGTGCGCATCCGCAGGGTCATGCGGGCGCGCACAGGGTCACTGGTGCGCGCCCGAGGTCACTTGCCCGCCCTTCCATCGCGCGGGCCGCTTCCTCTTGGCAGCATGCCGCTCGAGCTGGGCAGCGGGCAGCTCGCCACTCCCCTTTGGCGCGCGCAGTGCTTCTCGGGCGCCTGTCCGTCGGAGCGACGATCCCGCCGTATACCCTGCGCCGGAGTTGTACTGCTGCGCCCGTGCACGAGGGCGGTGCGTGGGGTGCAGGGGCGATGCGTGGGGTGCGCGGGTGATGCGTGGGAGGTGGCGCCAATCGATGGATAGCGATGGACGGCGTGCGGGGGAGATCGGGCGTTAGGCGCGCGAGGGAGTAGGCGCGCCAGGGAAGACGGATGGATTTGGGTTGGCTGGCGCGCGGGCCGAGTCTACTAGGGCGCGCTTACTTTGGCGTGCCGCGCATCCTGGGCGGATGCGCCCTTCTTTGGTGGCCAGGATCGCCCGCGGCGCTCCTTGACTTTCCATCTCCGTCCGCGCCTATCCTTCATCATTCTATCTATCTTCATCAGCGGCGTGCCGAGCTTTCCACCTTGCTTGACGGCATGATCTCAATGATTGCTGACGCGCTCTCTTGCCTAGTGCGGTCAACCCGGACGATACAAGGATGGCAAGTGCGTCGAGAAGTGGGGTCCGGGGCCGATGGGCCCGGGGACGGTGTGCGATCGGTGTAGGAAGAAGATGAAGCGGGTTGAGAGGAGAGGGACCGTAGGCGGAATACCGAATCCGACGGGAGGTGAGTCTTTAGTTCACTAATACAGGTCTCTCTTTTTGCTTTCGAAGTCAAGCAATCATGAATCCTCAATCCTCAACTTCACCGCCGTATTGACAACAAATGCCCAGGTACCCTCATCAACCTCACCGCCCAAGCCCCAACAACCCGCGTGCTCCAACACGCACGCACAATGCCCGCCTACCCCGACGACCGCCACTCGCCATACGACCGCCGCCCAGCATACTCGCCCGAGCGGTTCGACAGGCGCTACGCAGGCGAGGACCGTGCAGTCGAAGATCGCGGTCAGGATCGCGGTCGGTACGTCGCCGACGACCGCTTCGAGGACCGCGCGCAGTACGCGAGCGGCTCACGCGATTACGCAGGTGAAGAGCGCAGATATGCGGGCGAAGACCGGAGGTACGCGAGTGGGGACGAGCGCACGGGCGACGGTAGACATTCGAACGGGGACGAGGGCCCACGGTACCGCGATTTCGTCAAGGAGGCGCGGTATGGGCGCAGCGCGCAAGCATATCCCTCGCCGGAGCCGCGATACGGGGACCCGCGGTTTGGGGCGTATGATTCGCTTTCGGAGCGCAGGCAGCGATACCCGGCGAGTGTGTCCGACGCGCGATACTCGACGCCGTCGAGGGCTTTGACGGCGCAGGCTACGTATCCGCCTGGACCCAACGCGCGCTATGCGTCGAGCGAGGGGCTTGACTACCGCCATGCACCTGTCGACGGTCGATTTACAGCATCGTACCCGCCCGCGCCGACAAGCCAACGTTCTCTGACCGCCGACGCTCCGTCCCCTTCATCGCGGATGCTCACCAGCCCCGTCCGCGTTGTCGTCGCGAGCCCTGTGAGCGAGGACGCGGACGGGGAAGCGGAGGAAGAGGACGAGCTGATGGCCGATGAGCCGACGCAGCCGGACGAAGACCATCCGGCGTGGCACGGGAACGGCTCGTCGGATGCGATGGACGTCGACGGCCCTCCGGTGTCAAACGCTCGGAATAACACCCTTTCTGCGCGGCTCTCGCCACACCGGAGATCGCCCGCGCGACCACCACCACCTCCCGAGGACGACGTCGATGCGGATATTGCGGCGGCCATTGACGGGCCTTCTAACAGTCGAGTTGCGCCATCCATGAGCGCTCGATCTGCGCCGTCGGTCCGCTCAGCGCCTTCGATCAGTGCTCGCTCAGCGCCTTCGACCAGCGCGCGATCCGTACGCGACGACGACGTGGACGCAGACATCGCCGCCGCAGTCGACGACCCCTCGGACGACGTTCCTCGCTCTCGACATGTTAGCGAGGCGCGCTCGAGGCACGACGCAGACGTCGATGCGGACATCGCAGCCGCCGTCGACGCTGACATTGCCGCTGCAGTCGACGTCGACGCGGACATCGCCGCTGCAGTCGACGCCGACGCCGACGCCGACCTCCGCGATGCCATCGACGCCGACCTCCATGACGCCGCAGATGCTGCCCGTGTGGCTGTTGGCTCTCGCTCCGGCTCGCGCGTCGCGTTTTCGGATACGGCGTCGCATTCGTCGGTGGACGCGGATGGGGAGGTGGAGGAGGTTGGGAGGGGTCCTTATGAGGCGGGGAGCGGGTCGCAGGGTGGTGAGACGAGAAGGGGGTCTCACGAGTCGAGAAGGGGGTCGCATGCGCTGTCGCGTTCGGGGTACAGCGCCAGCGCCACCTCTGCGTACAATGCCGGTGCTGCCTCTACATACCCTCACGCCTCCGGCGGTCCCTCTGCCCACTCGCACCCTGTCGACTCCGCTTCCGCGTACCCTCACCCCGCGTCCGCAACAGACGCAGACGCGGACGGCGAAGCCGAGGATGAGGATGACGAGTTGCTTGCCGCGGTCGATGCGGCGGAGGCGGGGGAGAGGGCGTGAGCGGCGAGGGGAGAGGCGATGGTCGAGTCAAGGGGAGATGCGAGTAGCGAAGAGAGGAGGGGAGAGGACAAAGACGCGGGGCGAGGAGGGGAGAGCCGATGGGAGGTGAGAGGAGGGGAGAGGTGAGGAGAGGCGACGGGTGAAGAGAGGAGGGGAGAGGGCGTGATGGGAGGAGAGAAGGGAGAGGCGTTTGGTTTGGACTTTGCACCCTGCACCATGCTTTGTTATTCTTATAACCTATTCTGTATGTTCTATGTGGTACTTACATCTGGAGTCTATGCAGTTGTTCTCCTGTCCATATCGCCGTTACTCGAACGTCCTTGTGAGGAACTGATTGTCGAACGTCCTGGTGAGGAATTAACTATCGAACGTTTGCATGAAAACCGCGCAACTCGCCTCCCTTGCCCTTATCCTTCCATGCTCGACCTTCCTCTGCCCTTCCCCATTCGCGCTCCCAGATGTTCACCGCCCGGTCGCATCCCTCTCCCTCCGCTCATGTCGCTCTCCCTCTGCTCATGTCACTCTCCCTCCCACCCCTTCACTCCATCCCTCTCCCTCGCGCCCTTCCTTCACCCACGTCGCATCCCGCGCCTCACCAGAAAGCACTTCATCACCTCCACAGTCCCCGCCCTCTCCGTGTCCCCCCACCCTTCTCGCGTCCTTCGCGCCAAGTCTTCTCGGACAGCGCAGTGCCCCTCGCAGCTCCATCCCCACCTTCCCCGCCATCACCAGCCTGAGAGCCCTTGCCGTCGTCAGCACACGCCCGCCGTCGTTAGCCTGAGAGAGCCTTTGCCGTCGTCCGCACACGCCCGCCGTTGCACAACCTCCCGAGAAGATCGGGACGGTGTCAGGGGCGGGTCGAGAAACGGAGGCGCACGATGTCGCTAGTGGCGCACGCGATCCGCGCCCCAAACGATGAACATGAGGAGTACGAGATCGGTGACGAACGGTGAAGAAGTACAAGGTCGGTGACGATCCGTGAAGAAGTACGAGATCGGTGACGAACCGAGGGCGAAGGTAGGACAGGGGCGAAGGTAGGACAGGAAAGAGGACGATGGATCAAAGGGCGGAGTGGGGGGTGAGAAGTGGGGGTGAGTGAGTGAGGGTGAGAAGTGGGAGTGGGAGAAAAAACAAGGCGTGGAAGGAGCGAGCGGGGGACTCGAATGAAAGAGCGAAGGCGACTGGAATGGAAGAGCGAAGGCGACTCAAATGGAAGAGCGAGCGGGGGGCTGGAGAAGCGGCGAGAGGTCGTCGGGGATGAAAGGGGGGCGAAGGCTGGGGATGAAAGGGAGGAGGAGGCCGCGGATCCGTGGGGGTGCTGAGCGCGCGCGTAGGGTACCCGGTATCGTACGCGCGCAGGGTACCAGGTATCGTACGCGCGCAGGGTACCCGGCATTGTGCGCGCGTAGGGTACCAGGCATCATGCGCACGTAGGGCATCAGATATCGTACGCGGGCATCTGGGGAAGAAGATAAGCATGTACACGGCTTGGCGAAGAACTGACGAGGGACCCGCCTTTCTGGAGCGGTTCGCTGGGACCCGCCACTCTGTAGCGGTTCGCCACCATTCTGTAGCGGTTCGCCTCCACTCTGTAGCGGTTCGCCTCCACTCTGTAGCGGTTCGCCTCCGCCCTCACCTCTCCCTCGACGCACCCTTCCCTGCCCCCCCCCCCCTCACGCACACCTTACTCGCCTTCCACGCACCCCACCCCACTCGCCTCCCTCCTCACTCGCCCCCTCACCTCCGCCCCTCCCCCGACACATCTCCGCTCGCTCACAACCCTTCGCCTCCTCTCTCCCCGACCTCTTCCCTCCCTCGCCCTCTTCCCTCCCCCGCCCTCTTCCCTCCTCTGCTTCTTAATCCCCTCCTCCATTCCTTGATCCCCTCATCCGTTCCTTAATCCCCGCACGCCGCATCCAACACCCGGGCATGCGAGCGCGCAACGAGCATTATTTGAGCACGGCACGAGCAACATGCGAGCGCGGCACATCCATCCATCCAAACACCCCACATCCATCCATCCAAACACACCCCATCCAAGCGCGCCAGGAAAAACGAAGGCCGCATTGAGTACAACACCAGGAAAACGAGGGCCGCATTGAGTACAACTTAAGGAGGCGTCGTAGGGCATCGGAATCGAGTTGGGTTCAGACGCGCCGCATATGAGCGCGCACCAAGCGATATCTGAGCACGCACCAAGCGATATCCGAGCGCTATCCGAGCGACATCTAAACACGCACCAAGCGCTATCCGAGCGGATAGGGAGCGAAGGACGGCACATTCAGCGACGGGAAAATAAGGGGACGGGAGGGGTGCCCGTGAGGGGGGTTCAGGCTTAGGGAGATGGGAAGCAGAGAAAAGAAGTGCGGAGACGGAAAGCAGAGAAAGGAACTGTGGAGGGGGGGAGGGGAAGGGACATCATGAATGCGTGCGTCTGGTCGTGGGCAAAACCAACGGGAATGACTCGAGGGAGGGAAGAGGGGAGACACAGGGGAAGAGGGGAAACGCAGGGGAAGAGGGGAGACGCAGGGGAAGAGGGGAGCGGAGTGGTCTGGAATGGAGTGAGCGTCAGAAGATCGAACAGGAAGCGGATCGGACGAGACGGAGCGACCCCCGAGCGGGGCGAGCGAGCGACCCCCGAACGGGATGAGCGAACGACCCCCGAGCGGGGTGAGCGAGCGACCCCCGAGCGGGGTGAGCGAACGATCCCCGAGCGGGGCGAGCGAACGATCCCCGAGCGGGATGAGCCAACGATCCCCGAACGGGGTGAGCGAGCGACACCAGGAGAAGAAAAGAAATGCAAGGAGAGGATGCGAGGCTAGGGAAGGAGGGGAGGGGGGGTGTTGAAGGGGCGAGGAGGGGTGTTGAAGGGGCGAGGAGGCGCGTTGAAGGGGCGAGGAGGCGCGGCGAGGAGGAAGGGGAAGCCAAAGAGGAGATGGGCGTACACGCTGGAGGAGATGGGCGTACGCGCCGGAGGAGATGGGCGTACACGCCGGAGGAGATGGGCGTACACGCTGGAGGAGATGGGCGTGCAAAGGTGCGCGGGAGGGGGGGTAGGTGCGCGATGAAAAGAAGGGAGTGGGTGCGCGATGAAAAGAAGGGAGGGGGTGTGAGATGAAAAGAAGGGAGTGGGTGTGAGATGAAAAGAGAGAGGGAGGGGGTGCGCGTCTGTGAGGACAGGCGAGGACGCAGCTGAGGAGCATACCCTCATCTTCGCATCCCTCCACCCCCTCCGTCCCCCCTTTCCTGCCCCTTCACCTTCATCTCTCCACCTCCAAACCTCGCCCACCTCCCTCTCTCCCTTCCCTCTCCTCAACCTCTTCACCCCCTCCCGTCTCGCACCTCCCCCCGCTCGCCTCACGCGTCTCTCGTCGCCTCACGTTCCTCTCGTCGCTTATTCACCACTTCTCCGCCTCCCTCTTCACCTGCACCTCTTCACCTTCACCTCGTCGCCGCCCCTCTCTTCCCTCACCTCGTCGCCCCCTCTCCATCTCCTTCCCCCTCTTCACCCTCACCTCGTCGCCGCCCCTCTCTTCCCTCACCTCGTCGCCGCCCCTCTCTTCCCTCACCTCACCGCCCCCTCTCCATCTCCTTCCCCCTCTTCACCCTCACCTCTTCACCCCCTCCCGTCTCGCACCCCCCCCCTCGTCTCGCCCCGCTCACAACCCTTCGTCTCTCCTGCGCCCTTCCCCGCGCTGCGCGTCGACGTCGGCCCTCTTCCCCGCGCTGCGCGTCGACGTCGGCCCTCTTCCCCTCCCTCCTCCCTCACACCACGCCCCACCCAATTTCCACCCCCTTTCCTCCTCTCCCATCCTCTCCCTTCTCCCTCTTCACCCCCTCCCCTTCTCCGTCCCCGGCTTCCTGAGCGCTCGCCTATCATCGCGCACCCTGCTCTCTTATCATCGCGCGCCCCTTTCCCCCTCCTCCCCATCACGCGCGCTCCTCCCCACCACGCGCCCTCCTTTAACGTCACTCTCCCCCACTTCTCCCGCCTCCCCCCCCCACCCCCACCCTCTCCTCCCTCTTCACCTTCACCGTCGCCCTCCTCCCCACCACGCGCCCTCTTCCGCGCTTCGAGAGGAGAGCGGGGGTGGGTGAGGCGATGGTGTGGGTTGGGGCAAGGGAAGGGAGGACGGGAGAGGGGAGAGAGATAGAGGGGATGGTGAGGGTCAAGGGAGGAGGAGAGAGAGATAGGGGGGATGGTGAGGGAAGGGATGCGGTGACTCAAGACGGCAGAAGGCAGAAAGGCAGAAAGGCAGAGAGGATAGGATGCTGTCGAGGAGCATGGATGGGCGTGATGAGGTCGCATAGACGGGCGTGAGGGGTCGCATAGCAAGGATTAGGCAGGGATACATGCAAGGATTAGGCAGGGATACATGCAAGGAGTAGGTAGGGATACATGCAAGGAGTAGGTAGGGATACATGCACGGAGTAGGTAGGGATACATGTTGGTATGTCTGAGGACCGCGTCAGCGATGATTGGCGACGGTGACTCCGAGGCAGCGCACGAACGAGGGTGGACGAGGCGACGCACGAACGAGGGTGTGGCTATGGAGACAACAAGCGAGCAAGGCGCACCTGTGTGGCATACGGCACGGCGCACCTATGTGGTACACGACGAGGCGGCTCTGGTCAGATGGAGGTCAGCACGAATCGTCTTGAGGCTGAGAAGCGGAGCGTGGGGGGGGGAGGGGTCGTCCCTACTGTAGAGCAGGATCGGGCGTCGACAGCGTGCACCGTCGTCTCGAACCACCTTCACGCCCTTCCACCGCCACCGCCTCGCACCTCACTCTCACCCGCCCACCTCGCACGACCCACCGACGTACGAGAGGAGGGCGCGGTCGTTCGGTGATCGGCCCGAGTTCCCGCATGCGCGTCATGATCGGCGCGAGACGATCGTGGCCTGTCCTCGACTGTCGACCGCTGGCTGCTCTCGACCGGTCGCCCACTACCGTCTTCCCTCGCGAACCCCCGTCCACGCCATCAGCTGCCGCGCCTAGCCCCCTCGCTCAACCCTCCTCGGCCTCGTTGACTGCATGGTGCTTAGCCGGGCTGCTGGTGGGGTGAGCCGCTGGTGGGGAGAGCCGCTGGTGGGGTGTGTACGGCCTGACTGAAGGTCCAGCACGCCGCCCGCGGTTGAGAGAGGATGGCATGGTGGCCCGTAGCCGCCGCCGTGTCTACGTACATAGGTCCGTGTCTTCGTACATAGGTTCGTGTCTACGCACGTAGGTCCGTGTCTACGCACATAGGGCCATGTCCACGCACATAGGTCCGTCCCCGCTTTTTCTCCTTCCTGCGCCGCCGCTAACCAGCTCGCAGGGTTCTCTATCATGTCGATGCCCTACTATACACCTCAATACACGCTCTTTGCTTTCGTTCCACTCGCCCGCCGTATGAGAATGTGAGCCGCATGAGAACGTGATATCCGCCTCTCGCATCACTCCTTCTATCCTACCCACCCTCTCCTCTCCCCCCTCTCCTCCCTTCCCTCCCGCTAGGGTGGGCCTTGCCCCCTTCCCTTCCTCTCCCCTATCTCTCTTACTAAAATCCCTTCCCTTCCTCTCTCCTCTCTTCCCCCGCTCTCCCCTCCCTCCCTTCCTAGAATCCCTTCTCGACCTTTCCCAGAATCGCTTCCCGCTGCTTCGCCTCCTCTGCTGTGGTCATCACGCAAGCTCGCTGCGGCCTTCCCGCAAACTTGCTACCGCTCGCCCCTCCCTCCCTTTCCTTCCCGCTATGGTCCTCGCGCTGCTTCGCCTCCTCCGCTGTGGTCTTCGCGCCATCTCCAAGGAGCGCATCAGTGTTGCGCATCTCAATCGGGCGCCATGCCGCGCCCCCGCTGACCCTTTCCCCCGTCGCCCCCGCTGGCCCTTCCCCCCTCGTCTCCATTTCCTCTTCCCGCCCGTCGTCTCCATTCCCTCTTCCAGTCCTTTTTCTCTATTTTCTCTTCCCCCTCCCCCATCCACTTCGCTTCCCCCACCCACTTCGCTTCCCCCACCCACTTCGCTTCCCCCCCGCCCACTTCCACCATCCACCCATCCCGCCTCTCTTTTCCCCTCTTCATCCTTGACGCGATCGTTCCCTCTTCATCCTTGACGCGATCGGCCCCTCTTCGCCCTCGCCCTCGACACGATCGTTCCCTCTTCATCCTCGGCGCGGTCCCGGTCCCTCTTCGCCCTCGCCCTCGACACGATCGTTCCCTCTTCATCCTCGGCGCGGTCCCGGTCCCTCTTCGCCCTCGACGCGGTCGTCATGGTCGGCTCACTCGAGCTCTGGGATGCGCATCGTAGACGAGCCCGCGAAGCTCACTCGGAGACGAGCTCTGGGACGCGCATCGGAGACGAGCTCTGGGACGTGTATCGAGGACGAGCCCGCGAAGCTCACTCCGAGACGAGCCCGCGAGGCTCCTCCAGAATGACACCCAGACGCTCGGGACTCCCGCTCGGTCTCCATCCTCCTTTCCTCACTCCCCATCCCACCACGTCTTCCGCCTCCTTCCCATCCGCTTCTTCCCATCCGCTTCTTCCGCTCGATCTCCGTCCCCTCTTCCGCTCGGTCTCCATGCCTCCCCCCCGCACCTGTCTCGTCGCCTCCCCCTCCTATTTGTCACTTCAGCATCAGTCGCACCCGCCACCCTCCGCACCCGTCTCGTCGCCTCCCCTCCGTATCAGTCGCACTCGTCACCTCCACACCCATCATCTTCACCCTCTCCTGACGAGCGCTCTCTCCCGGGCAGGACCGCTGTCCTCTCGCGCAGCCCCTCCCCAGCCTCCCTCCCCTACCAGCGGGTGTCTTCCCCCTCGCCATCCTGACCGCCCGCCATTTCTTCGTTCTGGCCTTTTCCTCATCCTCCCCCTCTTATCGCCCCTCCCTCCCGGTCGCGTACTCATCCTCCCCTTCTCATCACCTCCCTCATCCTCCTCCTCCTGTTCGCTCTTTTCCCCATCCCCTTCCCATCACCGCTCTCCCTCACGCACTCGAGGGAAGAAGAGGAGGGGGAGTGGAGCGAGGGGACGAGGGAAGGTGGAGCACAAGGTGGGGGTGAGGGACGGCGGAGGAGGGAGGTGGGGGGAGGGGGTGCGATGCGCGAAGGGGGTGGGATGCGCGAAGGGGGTGCGCTGCGCGAAGGGGGTGGAATACACGAAGGGACACGGGACGCGCGAAGGGACACGGGCGAGGTGGGGGTGGGGGCGGCCGCGACAGGCAGGAAGGACGGCGCCGGGGACGAAGGACGCGCCGTTGGGGACGATGCAAGTCGTCGGGCTCAAGCACCACGCCGATACCTAATGACTGCATGATATGCCAGTTCGTGTTCCCTATCAAAGTACATTTTCCCTGCATCCTCCCCGGAATATATACCTTAATTATACTACCCAAATCAAACTCCGCAATCGTAGTGGTCGTCATCTTGTTCCCAATGCATATTACCCCGTTCAACACCAAATTCCCCGCTCAACGACACTCGGAGGGAACGGTGGTGTCGTCGCGGTAGCCACTCGCGTTGACACCCAGGCCGCGGCTTGCGAACGCGGTCCAGACGGTGCAGACGTGCTCGCCATTGTACCTGTTCTCATCCGCCTGGATCCACGCATCGCGCGCAGTCGGGACTAACAACGACGTCAGCAAGTTGCCGCATCACCACAATCCAAGGGTACTCACGAGTCGGGTTGCACGGCTGCAGCGCCAGCGCGTCGATGAAGAGGTGCATGAACACGACGTTGCCCGCCCCGCTGTCCGCGCTTGTCTTGAAGCTCGCCTCCCAGCCATACTCGCCCACGAGCGCCGCGTACACGTTGTGCAGCATATTCGCCCACACCTCGCCGATGTCGTGCACCTCGTTCAGCGTGCGGATGGTCGAGTAGCGGAGCGGGTTCGTGCGCGCGCTCGTCGAGTATGGGTAGCTGCGGATGCCCGCGGCGCTGCCCGTGACCCAGCCGCCCATGGTGAAGTCGTGGATGGACGCGCTGTCCCACTCCGTCCACTCGGCCATCGCGTCGGACCAGCCCTCGCCCATGCCGCCGGCCTCGGTGGTCTGCAGGCAGCGGCCGGTGCCGCCGCCGGTCATGCGGTTCGTGATGCCGTGCGTGCCCTCGTGGACGGGGATGTCGTTCTCGAGGTCGCCGTCGCGGCGCGGCTGGTCGAGTGGTTGGTAAGGCGTCGACAAGGAAGACAAGAACGACATACGTTCGTGTAGGTCCAGATGTACATGCGGCACTGGCCCGACTGGCCATCGGGTGGCGTCGCGAAGTTGGCGTTGTTGGTTCCGCTCGCGTCCTGCACGGACATGAGCTATAAGGGATCTCTGTCAGCTCGCTGACGACGCAGATACGAGGAGTGCACATACGACGCGATCGTTACCCGCACCGCCCTTGCCAAAGTTGTCGTTCTGGAAGTTGTAGGCCGCCTCCGTGAAGCCATAACTATACAGATTGTCAGAGACGCGCTCAACCAGAAGGACATCAAGCGCACATGTAGCTGATGTCGTGCAGACTGTTGATGATGTAGAACGAGTTCACGGTGGCCGCCTTGACGTTGTTGCCCGCGGTCGGCGCGACGCTGGTGTCATAACTGTAGTTGAAGACCTGGCCGCTCGAGCTCTGGGCGGTGGTCCCCGACGACGTCGAGCCCTTGTAGGCAATGACGTTGTTGCCGCTGCACACCGTCAAAACATGGTCACCGTAACAACCACGACTTGACTCACGAAGTGTTGGTAGTCGTCGAGCCCCCGCTGCTGTGCCAGCCGTTCGGCGACGCCGCCGACAGCGCGGGGTTCTGCAGCGTCTCGATGCCCTCCGTCGGGTCCTGCTTGCTGATGGGGACGACGGTGTAGGACGCGTCGGCGACGAAGTCCGTGATGGACACGAGCTCGCCGGAGTGCGCGTCCACCATCGCCTCGTACCACGCGTTGGTCTCCTCGTTGCGGATCTGGACGACGTGCACGAGCGCGACGCTGCCGTCGGCCTTCGCGACGTACTCGAGGCTCGCGTAGTCGTTGAACTTGCCGTCGAGCTGCGCCTCGATGTCGGCAATGAACGAGTCGATTTCGACGGTGGGCGTCGACGAGGCGATGTTGTCTTCGGCCACGATCAGCATGCGGAGATGAATGCAGGCGCGAGGGACACACCGGTAGGGACGAACGAGTGACCGAACGACACGACCTTGTCATCCTTGAAGGCGACGTTGGCGACCGCGTTCGCGAAGGGCACGTTGTCCTGAAGGCGAATGACGAATGAGTATGCGTCCTCGAAGAAAGATGAAAGATTCTTACGTGAGACTGGCGCAGGTACCCATAGTGAGCCGACGCGCTCTCGTAGCCAGACTTGAAGTTGACCGCGTTCTCGTCAACGCCGAGCTGCTCAGCGACGAACGAGGTGGATGCCGCCTCGATACCGTCGCGCTTGACGCGAGCGGCATGCGTGTTGTCCAAGCCCTTGCCGTACGTCTACCACGGTGGGTCAGCATCGCACCGGCCATCTCGACGCTGAGTAACCATACCTTGTACGTCGTAGGCGGGTGGTAGGACTCCACCGTAAGCCCGCGAGCGAGTTCGCGCGTGCGGTGCGTGCTGAACTTCGCCGTCGCGTCCCAGGGGGCCGCGGTAACGACCGAGGAGCACGCGAGCGCCAGGACCACAGCGTTGAACATCTTGCCAAAGGAGAACATGATGAATGGTCTGGCTGCGTTCGCGAAGAGGCGCGGGCTATAGGAATGCGATCCGGATGGAGGCTTCCCTGGCCATTGCAGTCGTCCACGACGGCCTTTATACGCGCGCAGAGGAGAGCCAAGCAGGGGCAGCGAGCGCTTGAGGACGAGAGGACTTGTGCTTCGCCATGCAGATGGGATGGGTTGCATGCGGCTGGGCGACAATGCATTAGATAGAAGCGCAAGGTACGAGGTCCTCGAGCGCGTGGAGAACGTGCTGCTCACCGTGGCCATCCAGTGGATCATCCAAAAAGGCCCGGTAGATAAGGCGTCATCAAGGCGCGTATGCGCCGGGAATGCGGGGAAATCATTTCACGTGGGCGACGCGTCACGTTGCACTCCCGCCAGACGAGGTGTGGACCGTTATAACTGGAACGGGTACTTCGACACTGCAGCATTGAATTGATAGGACGCGGTGGTATCTTGCTTCTGCGAGAGCCGTGAGCGGAGGCCAAGGGCAAGGGGTGAGATGTGCATGCTCGCGATATGGGCGACATTTCTGTCCAGACTTTGCGCGCCCGGGCAAGGTACCCTGGTCGGTGCACCCGCGTGAACGAGAGGCTTCTCGCGGACAGCAACGCATGCGCGGGTAAGCGAGACCGCAAGCACGCAAGGCTCGCTGATCCCTGCGTTATCCTCCAGCCGAGCCAAGCCCGCGGTTCGGGTAAGAGCCATCGACCTGCGATGCGATCAGCATCGAGTATGTCGTCCGAAAAACATGATTCACCTTGTCGATGCGCACTGTAAACCGTGACCTGAGCTCCCGGTTCACTGCCGTTGACCTGAGCTCCCGGTTCACTGCCGTCACGTAGCCGCTGAGAACGCGAACGGAGCCAAGGGGCAACCTCGTCATTCGTCAGCGGCGAACGACCGAAGCGCAACGTTCCTGCGCAGGTCTTGCACGCAGCGCGACCCGTTGGCAGCCAAAGGGGGTGGAGAATTCAGGCGCGCGGCAGGCGCGTTGGGATGACACGGAGGGAAGGTGTACCGATGGAGGTTCGAGCGGTTGTCGAGGCTTCTGATCTCGGACAATGCTTGAGACCGACGAGGCAGAGAGGACGTCCTCGGAATCCGATGCTTGGGAAGTACAGTTCTAGCGCTCATTTTGACATTCGGACACCTACACGCACCTCGAGAGCGATCATCGGCTGTCTACCGCGCCCGTTCCTCCCGCGTAGTGACTCAAAGCTGAAGAAGGGCTCTGAGGAGACCCAGGACTGGGCTGCCAGCAGCGCTGAAGCAGGACAGAGGCGCCCGCAGAGGATTCGATCACACAGCAAACGGGGACGGAGAGGGCGGCATTGAGGATATCTAATCCTCGGAGGATGAGCATTGCGAGCGTCTGCTGAGAGCGCAGACGCACCTTCTCCAGCAGTCAACTGGTGTGCGAATCCTCTAGGGACCAATCCTGGACTCCTTCGTAAGGCGCCGTGTCGATATGCACGTTCTAATCCTTCGCAGCGATGCGACATCGCCAGCAAGTCATCTTGAGGCAGTAGGGAATCATCAGAGGATAGTCCAACTTTGGGCGCGTTGCAGGAGAGGAGGTTTTATAGTGGGCCAGGACTGAGGCGGTCCTAACGCTGACCGTTGAGGTCAAGAACAAGAACTCCCAATTTCGGAAATTTCTCAGTGACTCGGCAATTACCGATGACGCCCACAACTGCTAAGATTGACTAGTCAAGGCGCATTCTCGGTATCACAGAAGAATTCTAGGTGTGAGATATATACCAGAATGGCAGCAAAATACTCGACTGGCATTCACTTTGCTCCAGAATCAAGAACATGTAGCCAATCAGCGACGTTATACCCTTCCGCCACCCGCTGTGCCCCAACTCCTTCTAGCCACGACACCGTTGCGCTCACTACCCTCAAGTCCACGATCCCTCTTCGACCGCCCAAAAGCGCTGCCACCACCACCGCATCCTCAGGATATTCCGGGTCATCGGTGTGATGCGTGACTGCGTACGTCGTCGGCAGCTTCTCGAGATATATCGCCATAATGTACATGCGCGCGAAGTTGGAGGGAGGAAGTCTTTCTCTGACGCGATGTATACTCTGGCAGATGGAAGCTGCGTGAGCGAGAACAAAAGAACGCGTCAAAAGAGAGACGAAGTGTGCGTCCCAGGGTTCGAGGACTCCTGCGCATCACCGTCAGCGTGTTCTTTTACAGGTGGAATGCATGTTTACCCTCTTTGTAGATCAAATAGCGAGTTCCTTCCGTGCCACCCAGGCATTTCCTCTTGTGCAACGGCCAGTGAGCGCGTTGGCATGGTTTGGAACAATAAAATGCATTGAAGCAGGGACAACGCCGCACGGAGATGAACTTCCCATTGAGAGCCGCTGGGCACTAGGTAATATATTCTGTCAGAGTTTATTTCTTTTTCAATGGGTGACTGACTAACCTCCGGATTGGCGCAGATCTCGCGGTAAGCACCCTGCATGACACTCACTCGCATCTGCAGCCAGCCATCGACCCTCGTATGAGAACACGTGTCGTCTTGAAGGCCCGACCCTTCAAAGGAAGGTATTCCCCCATGCGCACACATAGCGCGTAGTACGCGAATACGATACGTGTTCTTCAAGATATCCGCCACGATCGCCCGCTTCTCTTTCTCGTCCTCTGCGTCAAGCAGCAGTGGCAGAATCCCTGCTCGCAACGCCCAGACCATCGACGACTCATCTTTCGCGTTGGACCAAAATGCCGCCAGGATCAATCCCACGCCCGAGCCTCAAGTCGCGCCGCCCTCAAGGCCCATGATCGTGTGCATCAAGGAAACAAAACCGTGCACGATGTCGCGCGTGGGGCGCAGGAGCGGAAGGACGTTGCACGCGATCTCGGCAAGTGCCTGCAGCTGCTGAGTCACCGCGGGGGACACAGAGGCGTGGCGCGCCAGTGCAAGACGAATTTGTGCCAGCGCTTGGCGATACACGCGTCGTGGGTGGTATCTGACGGCAGCGAGCACGGCGGTGGCGCAGACGGGGCTGAGATGCGCAGCGTAGAGCTCGTTGATCTCCTCGTTTCCCGGAAAGCGATCGCCTACAATCTCCCGGATGCAGTCTTTCCCATCGACGAAGATAGCCTCGCAGACGGCGAGACCCAGATCCACAAGGCAGTGCTCGACGTCGGTCTCCTCGGTGACGTACTCGTCGAAGTGAAGCCACAGGCGAAAAAGGAGGTTGCATAGACCCTGCGATCCCGCGCGCAATTCTTGCGCTGGTCCCGGGAGCGAATCACTGTGCACCCGAGACCGGGTTACAATCACCCTACGACTACCAGGAGATCTGGTTGATGCACCGAATGCCAAGTTTTTCGGGTGGTTTTTGGGTGGCGGTACGGTTACAGCTAGGTGATTTTGATTTGAGGAATTTTGTCCCCGAATCGCGCCTTTTGAACGCTGTATTGCTTGTTACTGGGAAGTTTGGGGTATATATTATCACTCCGACGTGCCACAGTCATCTGCTTCTCGTCCCGCTCGCTATGGGGTGCTGTGTCCGAGTATATGATATTGTAGGATCCTTCGAGAGGTTCTGAGTGTATAGTTTGTCTGCTAATCAGTCCTCGATGGTAGTTTTCATGCTACAGATGCTCCTTGGGCGCATTCATAAGCGTTGTGACCGTCTTACAAGGTGCCCAAAGCAGGATAGATCAAAAAATCCGCAAAACGTCGGTTAATGCAGATCTCCGAGAGAAGATGAGAGGCTTGGTTGGAGTGAGACTTGAAATATGTGAAGAAGATTTCTAAATTCCCGCTACCATTTATGGTAGTGGGTCTTAGGGATGAAGCGCAAAAATCGCAATGGCCCCGTCTCGCGAACTTTGGTAACCTATCACGTGCCGGCACATGACAGGGCCTTCTGCGGTCTCGACTCTTCGGCATCGGCCGAGCGCACCACGGCCTTGACCTTGACACTTTTCTCCAGCGCCATTACGCTGTATAGTATCCTATTTCGCAGGCATTAAATTCACTGAGTACCTACACATTGTCTGTGACCCCGTTTCTGTTTTCCCCTTCTGTTTACGTATGCCAATATTCGGGGGATTAACATCGCATCCAGCGCAACGGTGCTGGCAGGCTACCATCATCAGTGACCATTTGTCATAGCGGGAGCGCGTGCGCGGAGAAGGTGTGTGCGAGAGGGGAGGGACTGGACGCCTCGCAAGGGATCGGGAACTCACTGGACGCTGTCGGGGCTCGAGCGGTGGTTGGAGGCGCCAGTATGCCCTGGCGGGCTTACTGGATGCGATGCCTTGACTGCGGGTCATTGTAACGAGCGGCACGTTGACGTCGGGAGAGTCGTCGATTGATATGTATGAGAGCCAGTGGCTGGCGTACAAGAGAACTTGGGAAGCGCGCGAGTCACTCACTCGCAAGTTGGCTGAGTCCACACACAACAGATTCCACTGTGTGAATCAGATAATGTATGGTAGCGGGCCCTGCCGTGAAACGGCCCTTCAGAGTTATCCACCTTGACAACGGAGCATAAAGCGCAAGGACATCCAAAAAAGTGAGTTCAACCGTGATCTGTCACGCGTGTGACAGCGCGTCGCGGCGTGACGTGGCTCCGTGAGATTCCTAAGTCCGTCTTCTCTTGTACCATCATCCCCGACGGCCACGACCTCCAGCAGGTCTCGCATCGCACACAATATTGTGCCCCGTACTTCTCCCTCTTACTGATAGTGGCCGTCATCAATCATAGACCCAACCCGCGAGCCGCACACCGCGCTATAACGCGCGTACGACGCGCGCGAGGTTCGCCATTCGGATTGCTGCGACGCGGTACTGGTCTGCTGTCGCGACATCGACACCCTCCAGCGCACTGGCGTTATGTATTGCGATACCAGGTGCGTCACTGACACAGCCCACCGACCTTAGCTTACGTCGTCGTAGCCGCGTTCTGTACACCGCGGAACCAGGGCGCCGTCGATCCTGTGTGTACCTTCGTCATGCGCCGCATTCTTACAGGCTCTGCCCAGCGCCACGCCCTTGCCCCGCCAACGGGTCTCCCCTTGCCTCACGCAACGATCAACTCGATGACAGCCCTTTCGCGGCCAGCTCCCTGCCCTCGTCCCTTGTCGTAGGCACATGTCTGTTCATGCCGTGTCTTTTGTCGTGGTACATTGTAGTAGTCCTTGTAGATACAGTATGCAATAATATGATTTCCCCTCCAACGCGAGTGTGTGAAGCCCGTTCCGTAATGAATACAACCAGGGAACCTAGTGAGATAACAAGGACCAGAATCACTGGTCTTTCAGGTGCTGATATCAGCTCCTTTTTGGGTGAATCACGCCTAGGCGTTCGGGTTGTAGGTACCCGACCTTCACCAGATTAATTCACCCGAAAGTCGGTGTGTATTCAACCCAAATTCACCCACACATTCACCCGTGGCCAGTCACCCATTTTCCGGGTGACACAGGGTGAATTTGAGCCGTATTCCGAGAGAAATCAACTGTGTTTACGGGTGAAAGTTCGGGTGAACGTAACCCGGTTTTGGGTGCACAGTGAATACAGAGCAGCCAAGAATGAGCATATATTGGATAGGGAGAGCCGACACGGGCCTGTCTGCGTCACGGCCTTCGGATGCAGAGCTTGTAGCCAGGATAGAAGTGTCGGCCAGACCAGCTGCAGCGATCGGTTTACCTCCTCATCGAGGCCCTCCTTTGTCTGGATCTGTAACCAGAACAAGGTGCCCAATCGGCGGAAGTCCTCCAGGACACCGTCAAGGATAGATGGATTAGCGTTGTCGCGAAACTCCTGTGTGCATGGATTGATTCGCAGGTAGGAGAATGCTTCGGTACTTAGCGCGTAAGCTTTGAGTCGTTCTACCTTCTCCTCTTGCTCGCGCGTGAGAGGCATCGACCAATGTAGGCGATCGACCTAGGATGGAGTAACAGGAAACCCAAGACGCGGCGTGATATATCGGAGAAGCATCCACGCGGAGCACGAGAAATCAGAAGGCAAGCCATTTGCATCAGGCATGCGCCTGCCGACTCATGTGCACGTGCATCGTCGGCACGGCCTTCAACGTCACGGTCTGATCAGTGACGATTTGGATATATCAGAAGCGGGCTACTCTGTCTCCACCCACGATGAGTAGATCGGAGGACTCGCAAGCAGCATGTAAACGCCTGAGAGACCTTCTCCGTGGCCTAGTCTATGCGCCGGCGGCTGTAACGACCCCTCCCGATGCGATAAAACAGGTCAAGAAGATCCTGCGCATCGGGAAGCCCTTCGAGCCTCTACTAGTGAACCCCTTCACGACAGTGGGCGTGGCTCCTCGTAGCTCGTCAGTGCTGGAAGTACGGAGCGTGCTCGATCTCTTCGAAGCGCTCGAGCCCGTCGCCAAACTGGATGACCACCTCACCGCTGCGCTCTCCGACAGCATCACCACCTGCTTACAGAAGTACAGCGCCGCAATTGCCGACTGGCTGGAGTATATACTTCCAAGCCGCGGCTATGTCAGGCTGCAGCCTATGGACTACGCTCTGGTCATCCCTCCTATCAGCCGAATTCTTGCCGTCCTTTTTCACTATAAACCTCACATCTCGAAAACACTTTCCGAGCTCTCTCACCTGTACATGATTCTCTTCAGACTTTGGCTCCACCTGGAACCAACTCTTGCCTGTCTGCCGCAGCAACATGCGAGAGAAGTCTACCTATGCACAGAGTTCGCCATGCGTAACGCTGTTCGTTCGCCGCAATATCTGCAGAACTCGGCGTCAAATCCTATGGACGCTCAGGCTACTGACTGCGCGCTCGCGGTCGTCAAGCACCACCCCCGCCGATTCTACAAATATGCGGTCCGATGTATACCATGGCTCATTGAGTCGGGCCTCGAGCAGAACTTTGTAGAGGCCCGACTTAACACTATCATGCTCTACACCGCACACGCTTTGAAGCTGCAGGCGTATCCGCGCGAGGTCGTTGTCGGCATCGTCGACGTATTGCGAGCCCAACAGAAGGCGCCTGGCGGGCATGGCGCCGCCGTCTATGCGTTCCAAATTCTGTTCGCTATGTGGGTCTCTGCCGATGACGATTGTCGGTCGCTGCGATGGGCGTTGCGAGAGGGAGCTTGGCCGCTGATCCTCTTTCTGGGGAAGTCGGAGAAGGAGCTAGTTACATCGGCGATCATGTTTATCACGGATCGTTTGACGCGGCTCAGCGTCATGAGGGCAATATGTCCCCGCGACGGCGAATTGTGCTCTGTCGGCGAGGCCTCAGCATGTATCCGACCGGAAGGCGCACCCCTCATCGACAGATGGCTTCGAGAGCACATCTTCTTACTGCACTTTTTCTTCGGCAAGGCCTGTTCGTATGAGAAGGCGAGTACCCTTTCCTTCACTGGTGAGATTTGATCTAACATTATCCAAAA
>JAMQCK010000476.1:0-21874 GCA_024196135.1 Pleurotus ostreatus/Saccharomyces cerevisiae fusant | reverse complement strand
CTAACCTATTCCTACAGTCGTAATCTTCGCTTACGGAAGTCTGCATTTCGTGGGGAATGGCGCCTATGCGGCGTTGTTCTACTGGTGAGTCCGCTCATACGCTGCTGTGATGAATCCCGACCTGACATTCTCTCCAGCTGGCTAATCAGCATGTATTCGTTCTGCGTGCGTATCACAGTCTCTGTATTTTCCTCTACGGGGTAATCTAATGAACTTGCAGTCGTACCGCATCCTCCTCAACCTTCGCCGCGTTGCGCAACAATCTGCCGCACCTACCTTCTCCTCATACGAAGGCGACACCGGCTCGCTCCCCATCTTCACCACCGTCCCCACCCTCGATCCGCGCGCTGTAGAATACCTCGACGCAGAGCCAGAGGAACTTGAACAGACGAAATCAGTCCGATTCCGCCTGGCGAGAAGGGCCTCAAAATTCTGGAGCCAAAACCGCGACTGGCTAGACAGCAGGCGAGAAACGCGACGAGAGGATACTCCGAGTGGTGACACTGCGCTAGAGCTGGACGCGCTACGACCGCGGTCGCCAGAGCGTTGGCCATGACCCGGGTGCGGCCTTTGTGGCCTGTTACGTTGTATTCTACTGTCTTCATTGTATTTCTTGTGGACTGTACTCACCTAATGTTATAGAACTGGATAATGCACTATGACTTTTGAAAGGATAAGGTTCTGGGTCTGGCAAGAACAGTACTTATCTCCTTATTTGGCGAACAATGTACATCGTCACGTGTGGATTGTCAACTAACACCTACAGATATAGCTACTCCAAGCTCAGCCTAGACTCATCGTGCTGTGGATCCTTCTCGCATAGGTGACAGATCTGTGTACTGCGTGGAGACCAAGGCTCACATGCGGCGTCTACTTACAGCGCCTAGAAGACTAGCTGTCGTCGCCACCCTCGGCGGCGGTCCCGGATATGACTGTGTTGTGCACAGGAAGCAGTCCTCGAGCTTGCCGAAGTAAACGCGACTTATTGTTGCCGTCGTCGGGACTTCGATTATGACAGATCCTCGAGTGCTCGATACCCCCTCGCCCCGAACCACGCAAGGTTACGTACCAATCTTCAGCACGCCGACTTCTATACCGGGGGTTACCCTTAACCTTTATGAAAGGCCATCCCGTGAGCGTTCGAGCATCACTAGCCCCGATCCGGGTGATAACCCCCTCATCTCCCCAGCATCTCCGCGCCTCGCCCCCCGCGCGTGTTCCGTCAATATCTGCACCGTGGCCCAGCAGTACATCACACCGTGGTGCACGCCGCGCCGCACATTCAGCGGGGAGATGAAGCAAGGGTGGATCTGCTGTATCGCCCGCGCTGCGCACCCAGGATAGCGCGCCCCTTCTGTCCCTGATGCTGAGGCTGCTATAGCGCCTTCTTGGGGGCAACATGGCGACCCCATACACAGCCGGACCGACGTCACCTCATAGATGGGGGGCGTATAAGACCAGAGGACCCGAGCTTCGGCACGCACGATAGACGTCTCCGGCCACACATCGATAGGCGCCGCGCCCTTTGGCATTCTCCCCCCTTCGCTCCGCCCCCCGTCAGCACCTCTCAGCACGCGAATCGACGTGCTGCACGATCTTACAGTAAGTGCCCGCTACTGCATTGTGCATCGTGGGCGGCGGAACCGGGATTCACCATGCCTGCAGACGGCGTCTTTCCTAGGATTCGGATTTTTGGCGGACAAGATGCAACCCGCTCGGACAACGTCGCCGTCGAACAAGGGGAAGAGGCCCGACACTCCCAACCTAAATACTAACACCACGGAGCGCGTCGATACGCCCCAGACCGCGATTACCCCGTACACCGCCCTTTTCGACCGTACCAATTCTCAGTCCTTAGACACACCTGCGTCTACCGCACCACCAAGCGCTGTGGAAGATATGGAGAAACGACTCCGTTTTGCTGCGCGTAAGTGCACTGTGCCCTCGTACCGAAAGACAGTTCGTTGATACGCCCTCATCGGCAGTCCCGAATGACAGTACGGACGAGAGGGTGAAGGCCACCGCTCGCGACCTACAGAGCACGCAAGCGCTCGTCGGCACTGTTCAGAATCTTCTCAAGACACTAGCGCCGCGCGTGCAGCGTCAAGCCGAATCGCTCCCCGCTATCAAGGCGCAACAATCGGTGAGTAGATCGTCGTTCAGTCGGCTGGATGGATCGTCGGGGGTCGTCCGGGATCATTGGTCGCCTACGTGCTCATCGGTCGCCTACGGCAACTCGAACTATCGCCCCTCTTCGCGCTTCTGCGCACATCTAGCCGATGATCGTGCTCATCCGACCTTCACAGATTGCTGCCTTGGTGAAGTCGTGGGACGAGCAGCTCTCGCGGCAGACGAAGGAAATCGAGAATATGCAGAAGCGCATCGATGCGGCCTTGACCAAGGACGGTGTCCTCGCGAAGCTCGACGGCGACATGAGGAAGCTCATCCAGGAGAAGGTCAAGCAACAGGTGGCAAAGAAGGTCAAGGCTCAGGTGCGTTATCTTCGTCCATAGGCTTCACCTCATCTGACATGCCTCTCAGATGGACGACGAGATCTCCACCGAGCAACGTAATGAGGTCGCCGCCTACAAACGTCAGATCGTCGAAGTCGAGCACAGCCTGCGCAACGCGTACGTCCCACTCCCTATCTGCCCCGGCTGGCACCCATGGTCACGCTGCATAGGGATGCGCGCCGACGCAACTCTCTTCTAGGCGCGGCGTCGAGCAAGCTGAGCGACGCCAAGATATGGCCTGTGCTGCCCGACCTGTCGCCCGACGCCGAGTCCCTGCCACCCATCCCCGCCGGCTTTCCCGCGGATATACCTACGTTGATGAAGATGCCCGACAAAGAGCTCATCAAGCTCATCGGACCAGAGGGGTATGGCTTTGATTCCAAGGTCGTCTTTGCAGGTATGAGGAAAGTGGTGGGCCCGGCGGCGAAATCAGATGGGGAGAAGCAACGTCGGCGGTCTGCCCTGCTGAACTATATTCTGCAACATCTTGGGGTACGTGGTTTGGCTTGTCGGATGAGGGCTTACATCTAAACACATCCATGTGTCATAGGTTCCGTTTCGCACAACGTGCACTGCGAACGACGTGCAAGCAGGGAGGATCGTTGTCACCAGAGTAAGCAGCAAGGCCGCCCCTTCTCCGACCATTACTGACACTGGAGCAACTCCCAGACTCGACGCTGTTGAAGAGCTGCGTCGTTCGGGGACGACCTTTGGTATCTTGTTGACTGTTTTTCTTGCTTGTTTTGTTTGTCCTTTACTCATCCGTCTTCATCTCTCCTTGGACTTGTAATGGTTGTACGATAGCTTCTTGTATCCCCCGTGGCGCTGATGAGTTGTCAATCTGTATTTGTACTCTTTCCCTTTTTGTTGACGAATATCAGTGTTCTTACTTGTCTTGCCTTAGACTTGCTTTCATGAATCGCAGACCCTCCCACAAGCAGTGCCATCCATTGTTCTCACATTCAACCCGGCGATAGCAGTACAATCCAGGGTATGTACAGCTTGAGTGGTATATATAAGTTAGCATAAAGAACGTGCTCAGTCCTGCGCCGGGTTGTTCTCTGCGAAGTACTCGTGGCTGTCGGCGTTCGTGATCGCCTGGTCGGGGTCGCTCTTCGCGAGGTCCTTCGCGCCGTCCTGGCCGTAGACGACGTCGTCGGTGCCGCCGTTCTGGGAGGGTTGTGAGCAGAAAGATCAGAAAGGACGTATGGGTAAAGTTGGGGAAGCTCGAGGTCGCGTGAGTGGGAGGATGTGAGGTTGAGACAAGAAGACGTATAGGAAGAAGATAGAAAGCGACCGACAGAAAACAGAAGAAGTATGAAGGAGATGACGAGGACGTACAGCGGTGAAGTGCGAGGACTCGTGCACGATGGTGCCGCCCTGGGAGTCCGTGCCGGTGGTCTCGACCTGCCAGAAGACAGGGCAGAGGTGGATGTGGCCGTAGCTGATGAAAGAAGCAGTGGTCAGTAGGTGTTTTGGATGGCCATCACACCAATTCGCAAACGGGTCGCAGTACCCCTCCGCCCCAATCGAAGGAGAATGGACGCAGTCGAGGGGGAGCGATGTAGTGGCCCCTCCGCCGCAGTCTCCTCCCAGGCCGCAGTCTCCTCGAAGCCTAGTAGAAGAAGAAAACACGTACTCATCCGGGTTCACATACGCGAACACGCCCTCCTCCGTGCACTCGCAGTTGTACGTGAAGCTGCCAAAGTCGCCCTCGTGCAGCTTCTGGAAGTGGGAGAGGACGGTGTCGTGCCGGTCCGCGCTGTACTCGCCGAACCAGGTCGTGTAGCGGTCCGTGCCCTGCGTGTTCGCGGTGAGGTAGCTATTGACAATCCACGTTGAGTACTGCAGTATTTTCGATGCACGGAGGGGAAGCAACGCACTCAAACGCGTTCGCCGCATAGTCCGTCGCCGCGCCCACCGCGTCGTTGATCTGCGACTGCTGGTCGTCCGAGCAGCCCTCGAACTCGGCGCGGCGTGCGACGCGCGGGCGCGAGACGGCGAGCTTGCCCGCGAGCTTCGCCGAGAGCACCGACGTGTTGGCCTCGACGGTCTTGAACGTGCCGTCGTCGGCGAGGTGGAAGAAGGACTTGGCGGCGTCGAACGTGTAGGTGTCCTCGCCCGAGGTCGTGAAGTTGTACGCCTGGCTCACTGTATATCGCATCAGCACACCAGTAACCCACTGTACAATATTTGAAGGACTCACGATCATGCTCGCGCTCGACCGACTCGCCCGGAGCGAGGACGGTGAAGGCGTTGAGGCCCTTCTCCGCGGCGGTCTTGAGCGAGTACTTCGCCTTGATGCCGGTGAACTGCGGCGCCGCGCCCGCGGAGTTGCCGATGCGGAACGTGTTCGCGGGCAGCGTGCTCAGCGCCGAGTTCGGGTCGTTAAAGAGCTTGAGCGTCTCGTCGCCGGTGTTCGTGATCGTCGTCACCACCTTCAGGTTCTCGACGTCGGTGACGTCCGAGGGGCCGGCGACCTTGAGGGACACGGACTGGGTCGCGGAGGCCGTGATCGCGGAGAGCGCGACGGAGGCGAGCGCGGCCTTGAGGGTGGCGGAGAACATCCTTGCTAGTGGTACGACCGGGAGGGGGAGAGCTCAGAGGCTTGGTGATCATCCATCGCACCGACGACAGCTTATATACGTGACGCACGCCCGGTGCCCGCTCGAAGCACAAGGACAGCCCCGCCCGCCGTTGCCATTGATGAGCATTGAGTCGGCGCATGTCGCAATACGGGGTTCGTTGTGTAAGGCTCTTATCAAACGGCGGTGTTGTCAGCACATGGGGGCTTCGAGTCCAGGTGCTGGAAGAGGCGTGCCAAGCTCGGAGAGAAGGGGAGCGACAGGTGGGATTCTTGCCTGCGGTGTGAGCACGACGGGGTTGCGCAGCCGGGATGGGCAGCTGGATGGGCTCCTTCCATCGAGTCCTCGTGGTTATTGGAAGATGGGTAGATGGGCCAACAGCCGCTGGACAGCCTGGGTTTAATCAAGTTGCACTGTTGCGAAGGGTGGTAAGCTTCTTCCCGAATATACAGCGCTCGGAGAGTCAGACCACTTGAGAATCTGGGGCAGTGAGTACTATGGCCGCAGGCGAAGGAGACCACGTTCGGAACGCTGTCATCGACGGCCCGCCACATGATGGGAGGCAAACGCAGCTGGATCGTTCATCACGAGGGTAGCGGGCGCTTGTTAGCACGAGCACGACATGGATGGCTATTGTATCTCGATGTCGGCGCTTGGGCGAGAAGCAGTGGCAGAAAGAGTCCGATAGAGCAACTGCATTGTTTCACTGGCGTCGGAGAGGCAAGAAAGCACATGAAGATATGCAGAACGGAGTTACAGGTGCAAGATGCCAGTCAGAAAGGCTTGGCTTGGCACAACGTGGCGGAAAGAGACATCCGTCGATTTATTTGGAGGTCTGGAGGACCCGTTACATTGGAGTTGGTCAGTGGTGGAGGTAAGAAACAAAGGTGAGAAAGTCTGAAGAATGACTGTAACGCCGACGCCCACAAGAGCAAATATGAGCAAGCAAAGGCCGATTTATCTGTTCTTTGGCATTCTTTCGTCCTGCGTCCATCTCACTTATATGCTAGCGATTCAATCACGCTAACATAATCACCTCGGCAGCTGACCCTGAAGCGTCTGAGTCGACTTCAACACGATAAAGTGCTCTCCCGTCGGACGGCTTACCCTCGTACATTGCTCGTGCTTGGCGCAAGGAGTGCCCCACAACACACCTGCCACTCCTGGATGACGGCGTTTTTCTCTCCTATGGGCACGGCAATCCCCCTTTGTCGATCAGCGGCCACGTCTCCCTCCAGCCTGAGGCTCCAGGGTATCCTCCAAATCGATTCGCTCTAATTCCTCTTCAGCCTCCCGACGCCCGCCCTCAATCGCTCAGGACACAAGCCTCAATCGTACATACCCGAAATGGTGACCTCTCGTCTCAAAGCAGGCCAGACCAGACCAAAATGCTCTAAAGATCGTGCGACTGGCCCGACCAGAACGCGCCTCCATAACGACATTAGAGCGAAGCTTGTGCAGCATCCGGCCAGAGCATGCCGAGGGCCCATCGCGCTGCTGCTCGGGAACGTCAGACGTGCACACCGTTTCCCAGATATACTCGGGTCAAGCCTTGAAGCGGACGCGATGGCTTGACATGCGAACCTCAAGCCTCTCATTGCATCCCTCCTCATCCTTCAGCGATGTTACCTAGTGCACGAACTCAGGGTATCGCTCTCGTCTTTCTGTTATGGCGTTCTAGATCTGCTTGAAGTCGCTGAGCGCGAAGGTAGTGATTGGGACTGAAGAGCTCGAGATTGTCACGGACACGTATTTATACGGATACCTAGTCTTCATACGAGTAAATTGAAGTATATTATGCACTCTTGCACGTCGTCGCTGTCAGCGTAGCAGTAGGAGCGTCGTCGCAGCCTTGCTTGACGCCCGAAGTGTGCTGCGCCGGCGAAACTCAATGATACGCGCATCTGCCATCAGCATCGGTCACGAGAACTTGCCTCCTGCCTCCATTGCCCGGTGTCCCCTCCCTTCGTTCCTGCTCTCGTGTACTCCCCAGGGCACGGCCCTCCCCTTCTACTAATTGCATCAATCCTCATATGTTCGCCTACAGTCGCGAACAACGAGCGTAGCCGACATGACGACCCTCTTCCGCCGCCGCTTCCAGACCGTCCTCCTCCCGGCCGCGCTCCTCACGCTCGCCCTCATCTACCTCATCAGCGCGAACCAGTACCAGATCCGGAATACGCTCTCGTACGCGACGCGCCCGCTGTGGGACACGGCAGACGGGCCAAAGCACATTATACCGCACTACTACGCCGAGGGCCTCGGGTTCAACGAGCATACGTGCTCCCTGCACGGCTGGCCGGAGCGCGAGCAGAATGAGCGGAACGCGCTGAAGGTTATTGATGCGGTGCTGATGAGCAGCGAGCTGGACCTGCTGGAGGTCCGCTTGAACGAGCTGGATCCGGTCGTGGACCGCTTCTTCATACTGGAGTCGAACGCGACGTTCACGGGCCTGCCGAAGGAGACGTACTTTGGGAAGAACAGGGAGCGGTTCGCGAAGTTTAAGAACAAGATCGAGTACCACTTGTGCGTGATCGGTTGTATGGTGGGTAGCAATTGACTGACGGTGTATTATAGAATCCCGGGATACCCTTTAGCAGAGGGCCAGTCTGCATTTGATGTCGAGGCGCATACGCGCAACTACATGACGCGCCTCATTCGCGGACACCTCACCGAATTTCCCCCACATGTCCGCACGCTCGTGCTCATGTCCGACGTCGACGAGATCCCCTCAAAGCACTCTGTGGAACTCCTCAAAGCCTGCAACTTCGGCGACTCGGTTCACCTCCAAATGCGCAACTACGTGTACAGGTGCGTGCACATCTCAGCTCCCCCTCCTTCCTCTCCCCCGTTCCTCCTTCCCCTCGCCTCCCCCTTCCCCTCACCAAAGCTCACACCTCCCCAGCTTCGAGTGGTTCGTCGGCTTCAACTCCTGGCGCCCCCAAGCCCACATGTGGAACAAGCAGTCCTACTACCGCCACTCCATGAGCTCCGACTACGCCCTCGCCGACGCGGGCTGGCACTGCTCCTACTGCTTCCGCACCATCCCCGAGTACTCGATCAAGATGCAGGGCTTCTCGCACCACGACCGCATCGGCGGGCGCAAGGACCTGCTCGACCCGGCAAGGATACAGAAGACGATATGCCAAGGGAAGGATATATTTGGGATGTTGCCGGAGGCGTATAATGTGAGTGGGGGTCAGGTTGGGAATTGGCTGTGGTGGGACGTGTGTGAAAGGTGGATGGATGCTGACGTTGAATCGCAGTACGTCGACTTGCTATCGCAGTTGCATCTGGAGCCGCAGACGACGGCGGTCCACCTGCCGCGGTTCGTCCTGGAGGAGGCGGATAAGTACCGCTTCCTGCTACCGGGCGGCTGCATGCGGGAGGACACCATAACTGTCACGGACTCTCGCACTGGCCTCACAAAGGAATACGCGCTGGAGGATGACATGCAAGTGAGGTAGCCGGCGGGCTGGGAGGATACCCGGCAGACTGGGACCATATCGTCCGCTCGTGGCGAGGTACTTTGCAGTCGTAGTACCCATCTGACTGATACGACGTGTGTATGCTGGGACTATGTGTCCTGTTCGCGTTTGCTGCGTATGGATAGCGTGAGCAATCTTGCAGATTTATGGCGGATGCGCCATCATGTATCGCTAACTTATATCATTCTGCTATTCTTTGCTGTATATATCCATGGACTGTTCACTTCGGAGAATGCGCATGAGGCAGGCTTTTCATGCGCAAACAACACTAAACAAATGTGCGCCACCCAGGTAGCAGCCGTATGACTTTCTCCGCCGAGAAAACGTTGAATGCGCACTCCTACGAGCGCGATGATAATCATGAAACATAGAGCAATACAAGTACGACTACAACGCCCTGCCAGAACCCAGACTATCCAACCACTGCTGCCAAAGCGCACTCCGCTCCCTCTCCCGCCCCAGCATGGTCGCGAACTGCACCACCCGCCACACATCCTGAAAGTTACTCGCCAGACCCAAGCTAATCCGCACGACCCCCAGCTCTCGACCGACGATCTTCTCGAAGCCCGAGAGCGTTGTGCCGGCCTGCAAGTTGGCCATCGCCTCGGAGATGCCCAGCAGAGCGGCGGCGCCACCGGGGTTGCACATGCAGCCTGTGCGGAGGGAGATGGACGACTTGGAGGCAGCGAAGTCGACGAAGGAGAGGGGCATCATCTCGCCGGAGGGCTATATGGGTTCGGTAAGCGGGAGCAGAGGGGAAGATGGCACGAAAAACGTACATTGATGAAGATGAAGGAGATGGTCGAGCCCACGTCGGCCTGATCGCCAACAGAGCGTAGCCGCTTCGTAGAGGTCTTCGAGAGTATGCGGACAACGGACAGGCCGTTCACATCGTGTCGGATCCTCGGAAGCGCGCGATAGAGGTAGGTCATCAGACACGAGAGTCGCAGAGGCAAGAACGGGAGGTAGGCAGAAAGAAATCGAAGACCATCCGTTACAGCGGGAAGAGACGTGTAGTTGATCGTGCCGTCCTGGTTTCAATGTCAGCGGCATGGTGAACGCGCATTGAACGAGACTTACCTCAAAGCGTTCGTGCGGATGCGTCGACATAGTCACAAGAGATCCAGGGACTTGTACAACATTGACACTACCGCCAGAGAACCAAGGTCGCCGAAGATGTCCGAGGAAAGACGTCTTGACAACAAGAGCACCGACACCAGTGGGAAAGCCGAACATCTTGTAGAACGATATCGCCATAGCGTCGACAGGGTATTCCGCGAGCGAGAACGTAGAGGTCGGCACTAGAGCCGCGGCGTCCAGAAGAGTATGGTACCCGAGAGCGGAGGCATATTTGATGATGTCTAGAGATGGCTTGTGGTTGCTGACGTTCGACTGGCCCGTGTAGCCGAACAGAGACATAGGTTGCTGGCCATCACGACGACGAGGCCGGGTGCGGAGGAGGACGCTCTGATGTCCTTTAGCAACAGCAAACTAAAAAAAGATCAAATGCTTACCTTCGCTTCCGCGTCGATGAGTCCTCCATTGAAGGTAGACGATATGTACTCGACTTTAGCGCCTCGAGCCCTTGCATATTGGCGTATGCCGTTGACGCTATTGTGCGAATCGATAGGCAGAACGAAACAGCTCTCCTCTGAGAACGGGAACGACTCGCCAACGAGTTTCAGAGCGGCAGAGGCATTGGCAGTGAAGACAACGGTGTAGCCAGGCGGAGCCTTGAAGAACGAAAGCACGGCCTGCCGCGCCTCGGAGGCGTATTTGAGGGACAGCGTCGAGCTAGACAACTTATAACTTTCCGCCAGCGACGGAGAAGAAGGGGCTTACGGGTTACTCGCAGAGTGAGTGTTGCCCATGATGACTTGGCGAAGGAGATCGGTGTGCACATGCAGGAGACCCTCGGGATACAGCGCGCCGCCCATGTAGTCGACATAAGTTTCGCCAGCAGAGTCGATTCGTTGGAAGTCAGATCGTCGCAGAGCGTCCAGCGTCCAGGTCAATCTATATTCTACGTGGGGTTCAGCTGATGGCCGATCATGCATACGAGTGTTGCGCACCAGGAAACTCTGCAAGGAAAGCCTGATAGTCTTGCACACTCCCTGGCGTCGGGGCGGGCTTCAGCGCAGAGTAGTATATCGCGGTGGTCACAGGGGGAGGCAGAGAAGCGAGTGGAGCGGGCGGTAAGACGGAGGCCGAGCGTTTGCGCGAGGGACCAAGAGCGGAACGAGAGCGTTTCTTCGGTAGACGGTGCCAGTCATCATCATCATCCGAAGGTATCAGTCCTCCTTCGATCCCCTTTTTCTCGTGTTCCAGCGTCGACGTAGAGTCAAAGACATGGCAGGACAGGTGATAACGCGAGGCAGCCTTGTGCTGAGCGTAAGGGTGGTTTCGCTTTTGGGAGTGAGTGTTGCCCATGGTGGAGGGAGATATCCAAGAGATGAGGATCAAGAGAGCGTTTAGGCAAGGTATCAGCGACTCGCTAAAGCATGGTAGGGATGGCCGTTGGGGACAAGAGTTGTCCGAAGCGAGCGGGACATTTCGCGTGCCAACGCACGTGGTCCTTGAGTTGAACCGTGACAGGCCCTGTGACACTGTGTAGGCGACGACAACCGCACACTTCGAAGCGACGCTCTCTGGCAACCTTCTATTTTGTAGGCTAGAAGAGGTCTATGTACAAGGTGTTACGTGTTTGTTTGTCGCCTCGGAGAGGAATCATGGATTACGGGTATTATACAACAAGCGACCGATAAGTCCAGTTAGGGTAGAAATGCGACAGCGAAGTAGAAACCCGAAAAGCCCAAATGTCACAGATGAAGGTCCGCATAGATGATGATAGATGATAAGCGCAGTGAGTGGATTGTGCGGACAGGAAGAGGGGGCAGCGTCATGGGCCACTCGTCTAAGCATCCGTGCACCAGATCTCGAGCTTTCCCTCGGGCTTGCCCTTTGCGCTTTCTCGTGCGGTCTCGATGGCAAGGTCGTAGTCGCTGTCGTCTTGGAGGGTCACCTTCGAGCCGTCCTCGTCCTTGAACTTGAGGCGCATGGTTTGTACCGATTGGTTGAACTTGGCAGTTACCCGGTCCATGAATTCGGCGAAGGGCATCGAGGGTTCGATGGCCATGCCGCGGACATCGTTGCCGTAGTACAACTATTCGCAACGTCAGCGTTACACCTTCCGTAATGCAGGTCATGGCATACCTTCACGCGGATCTTGATCAACTCGAACGGCCCATCCTCGTACTCGCCGCTGCCGTAGCCCTCCTCTTCCTCGTAGCCATCGTACGCACTTGTCATCCGCACGGTACTCGGTGCACGCTGAACGGTCCGGCGGGTCGTCCGCCGTCGCACAGAAGCACCGCCAAAGGAACTCGGTGCATACTGGCTTCGAGGAGCAGACCGCGAAGCAGGCGGGTACCCTGGGTTCGCGTTGGTACGTGCCCAAGCAGCGACACGTTCCGGGCCGGTCGGAGGGCTCTGCGCCCTGCTCGGCGTAGGATCGGTGTACGCGTCTAGGTAGCCGTCGTAAATGTCTTCCGTGGCGACGGTCTGACGAGCGCCAACTGGAGGAGAGGCTGAACATCCGTTAGCGTAATTGGAACATGGGGCCAAGTAAGGAACATACGTTTCGAAGGAGGCATCGGAGGGGGAGGACCAGCCTGCGAACGACCCGTAGGCGAGTCTGCCTTCTTGATGCTGAGGCCGCGAATGGGTACCGGGCCCGGGCCCGGTGCAGCGGGTCCTCCAATCGAAGCATTGGGAGAAGGCCGCGCGACGTTGAGCATCGTGTTACTACGCCCCACGGTCGCTGGCGACGAACCGAAGCCGGCACCCATTTGCGAGGGCGCCGCGACTTCGGTGCGCGTGCGCGTGAGGACCCGGTTGGCTTCGAGCTCGGGGTTCATGGGGGCGGGGACGGTGGCGTTGCGGCCGAGGTTGGCGGGCTCATCGCGGTTTATGAAGATACCACCGGGGGAGACGCCCTTCTTCAGGCGGTAGGCGCCCGTGAATTCCGTTGTGATGTCGTTGGCATCGCTGGCGGCGACGAGTTTCTGAGAAAGTTCAGAAGGAGGTCTCGAAGCAGCGAAGAGGTATTACTCACCGCCTTGCCCATGTAGTCCTTCGTAGCCGCATTCTTCAACTTCTTGTCTGAAGGTCGGTAGAGCACGCCGACAGGCTGCACGTTCAAGAGGGTCAGCTCACGTGTAGCGATGCGGAGGAAGAACGCACGATGCTGAATACAGTGTATCCTTGCCCTTGATCCGCTATCGCATCGTCGATAACGTTGTGTTCGTCAGTGGCCTTAGCCCGCCTGGCGTCCTGCATGATGGCCATGCCTTCCGGGAGCTGGCCCATGTAAATGAGCGACAGCCCCTTGTTGAAGAGCACCTCAGCCGAGTAGAGCTTAAACTTCAGGCCCAGCTGCTCGTAATTGCTGTAGGCTCGATCAGTGGAATGCTGCTTGACAGAAACTGTCCGCACGCACATGTCCTGGTTGTCCCTCAACCGCAGAAAAGCCTCCTCAAAGTCATTGTAGGCAAGGTCGTATCGATTCATCAGGAAATTGGACACGCCACACTGGAAATAGCTGGAGGGCGGGATATCAGCACACCGCGGGATTCGACATCAGCGTCTATCACGCACGCAACAGCAAGGTACTTGTCCAGGTTCGTCGCTTCGATGAAGTGCTGGACCGCAGCTTCGTGCTCGCCGAGCGTCGCGTATATGAGTCCCATGTTGGTGAGGATCTTGGACGAGTCCGCGATCCGGGAGAAGAGCTCGAGCGCCTGCTCAAAGTCCTCCTTGTCGTACGCGGCAAGCGCCGCGGCCCACGTCTCCAGTTCAGCTTTCAGTGACATCGCGCGGGGCGGGGACTACTGGTGGTGTATCGGTCGGATAGGGTGTGCGTGGTGTAAGGTATGTGGGCGAGCCGGTCGCGAGTTGTCAAGAGATAAAAATGATCAGTCCGAGGGAAATAAGAAGCTGTGACAAAGTTCAGACCAGCTGGGTAGAAACCGAAGAAAGAGCGGGAGGGGAAAGAGTGGGATGAGCCGCTCGGATGGCGTGAGCGGTAGGAGGAGACTGCGAGCTGACGGATTTGGCTGGGACGTGATATCAGCGACGGTCGTCGTCAAGGGCGTCGTCGTCGAGCGATGCGCGGCTGGGCACCTCAGGTACGCAACGGCGACCATTGTTTTGGGCTTCCCGTTGTCCTGGGTCGCTAAGCGCTCGCCCCGACGCCCGACGCCGGCTGTCTCCGAGGTGCACCGGAATATGAACTTCATCAAGCCCGACGCGTCTTCCGACGACTTGGTGTGCCTTGCTTCCTGCCTTCATCACCGCACGCGATGTCTGAACTGCTGCATTCAATGCTCGATTCTGGCGACAGTCTCAAAGAGCTTTTACGCGATGCAACACGTCGTACTTCCTGCCAGCCAGCAGGTGGGTATCAGCATTCTACCAAGCTACTGGGCGTCCCACGACGACTGCACGAAACCACTGATCAAGATGGATGGCAGTCTCTTTCCCTTCGCGAGCTGATTAGGCCTTCGCTTGGCGGGCCTGGACAACAGCCAGACCTCGCCCTCGCCCATCTCGACCACGATACGCGAGCCTGGACTTGATTTAGCGACAGACTCTATCGACCCAGCATAGCGGAATGCCAGTCAGATGAATCGCTTGACGTTGGCGGGGCTCCACAAAGCAATTGCAGACCGCAGCTCGTGTCTAGACGCCCCCGACGACATGGACTTTCAAGTTCGTGGAACGTGTCGAGTCACGACGCGTCCCTAGTCGGCAAGTCCCGACTATGAACATCTCACGTGATGCGAACTCACGATTTTCCGAGTTCGACTTGGACATGTACTGCTGGCAAGTGCTCCTCAGCCATCGCTGTCCAGACGTACGCCCGTGAACAACTTTCTTTACTGCTGATACACCGTCAGATGGTCGGACTCGCCGCTAAGAAGGCACGTTATTCAGGCTGGCAAATCGCGCATGCTCCCGCTCAAGTACATCAACAGTCCATCTCTTCTTCGACAGCAGGCGCACCAGCTGGACACGACTTGCAAGATCTGCCGAACCCGAACAGCTCGAACAGCAGAAGCTCTGGATGACGATGGTGTTCACTTTGGATCCGCAGTCGTTGGTCCAGATGACCAGTCAATGAATAGTGACCTAACTGTCCGATGGACAAGGACCTTCCCAAAGCCATTTCGGTACGCCCCGGTCCTGTGAGCGTGCGAGTGGCGCCCTTGGGGGTAGAAGGTGTCGCTCGAATATGCACGCCGTCATTCCATGGGGCCCGGGCAGCGGCGCCAACGCAGCTGTCGGACGCAGCGGTTGCGGTTTGAGTAGCGTACTGCGGCTTCTGAAAACTGCCTAGTATGTCTTCTTTACACATAGCATATCGCTTGTCCTACTGGCGAGAACTCATGTTACGACGAGGTGCAGCGGTTCTTAGGGGTCTGCGCACGCGACATGTTGTCCTCGATTCTTACTGCCTAAAAATGACAGACATTTGTAGACGCGCACTTGCCTCTGCCTCTCATCGCATCGCTAGTCTTCTGATTGGATGTAGTACGCTTAAGTGGACCCCGGGCGCCTGCCGGATAGTGATGTCGGTCAAATGATGGGGACCAAGGACTTGGACGCCCGGCAGGCTGTCACGTAGCTTGTCCTCGACCTCCATCTTCCCCCGGTGATTGCTCCCTCACAGCTCACCCTCGAGGCAGCAGTGCGCGCGAAGCAATGACCAGCGCGTGCCAGCCTTCTCTCTGATCTTCTTCGCTGCGTTCCCAAGGTTGTATTACTGGCGTGATCAGCTATAAAAGTCTGCTGATGCCTCTGTAGCTCGCGCCCGTATCCCCCTTCCCTTCGTCGCGGGCGCACCATGTCCGGCACCCTGGAAGACCCCAGCAGTTGGAGGCCCAAGGAGGACTCGTGGACGCTGTTCTCGGAGCGGACATGGCTCCAGGGCGCGTTCCTCGCCACGGTCGCGTACGGGATGCAAGTCGTCCTCTTCACCAGCGCCGCGTACCTCCTCTACAAGCGGAAAAAGGACAAGAGGAATGTCGCGCTGCTCGTCTACATATCCGTCATCTTTTCCCTCGGCACGCTCTACATGGGGGGACTTTTGAAGTTCACTCAGCTCTGCTTCATTGATCAGCGCGAGTACCCGGGCGGCCCCAGCGCGTACGAGGACGACATGTTCTCGATCCCAGTCGATATGCTCGCCAACGTCACGCTTGTCATCTGCAACTGGTTGTGCGACATCATTAACGTGCGTTATCACGCCCAGCTTCGTCGAAGCAACAGCTAATTCCCCTACCAGGTCTGGCGCTGCTACGTTATCTACAACGGCTCGCAATACCCAATCTACCTCTTCCTAACCGTCCCCATCTGCATGTACATAACGTCCTTTGGTGCGTCGCCTCTCAGATGCCGCAAACACTCACTCATCACCTCCCCACAGTCTTGGGAATCCTCTGGCTGAAGCAGGTCGGCACGGCCGACCAATCACCATGGGACTCCTCTGGCATCAACTTTACGATCCCTTACTACAGCATGTCATTGGCCCTCAACATCCTAGTCACTCTTCTCATCGTCGCCCGCCTGATGCTGTACCGCCGCCGCGTGCGATCAGCGCTTGGCAGCACGCATGGCATGCACTACACCTCCCTCGCCGCCATGGTCGTCGAATCCGCCGGCATCTACTCCGCGTACTCCCTCCTCTTCCTCGTCCCGTTCGCGATGAACCACCCGCTGGCGCAGCTCTTCCTCCAAGGCTTGTCCCCCGTACAGGTGCGTTTAGCTCCGTTCACTAGTTTTTTTTGCCAAGAACGCGACGAGACCGCACTCGCATGCCTAAGAAGTTCACCTCCACGTGACTCTGGGCGAGAAGGACGGCATGCGCTTTCATACCGCCTTCCTCGCTGATAGAGAAAGCTTGCTCGCTGGCTAATCTTGTCCGCCAACCATATCACGAGCTGACGCGTCCCCCAGAACGTCACGACTTTCCTGATTATATTCCGCGTCGCGTCTGGCAAGGGCTTCGATAATCACAGAGCCACGCAGGCGTTCACGCAGCAAAACACGAAGTCAGGAAAGCGCACGGATAACACTGCGATACGATTCGGTCCTGCGCTGGGGATGACCACGACGCTGCGACATAGCATGGAGATGACGACGGAGACCACAGACCTGGAAACGCCGCCAGACGAGTCAAAGCCAGCGGCGACGTTCCAACTGAACCCTCTGGACGTCGCTGCACAGCGCTCCAATTCGACGTTCAAGGGGACCGCCGACGTCGTATAACCGCTCGCCGAGCCCGACTAACCCAGGTACACCATGCGTCCGCCCGCCTTCGACACCCACGGCAAGCGGACCCATCCCAGGTGTGCGTGTATACCACCAACCCGTCCACTATACTGTGTCATGCGGGTCGCGCCCGCGCCACGTTCGGACGCGCTGCTGTTGCTGTAACTTATCCTGTTACCGTCGCTTGCCTGTCCCCGTATGACCTGCTCGTCCCCGTATGATATGCTTGTCGCTGCTGTATGGCTTGCTTGCCTATCGCCGCGTACATACCTCCGACTCGTTCCGAATTCCCATCGCCGTAGCCTTCTTGTGTACTCCACCCGCATCTGTGTCGCCTTGCTATCGTGTTGAATCTGCGTCTATTGAACTGTACCGGGATACCTATGTATGTACATAATTCACTCATGTTGTTTGTTCCAAGTATGCTCATGACCGTGGGTGGCCGAAACTCCTCCTGGGTACGTAGGCCTGTCTTTGGATCCGGACGTGGTAGGCTTTGCCACCCGGGCCCGTGGACTTACCACTCGGAGTCGTGAGTTCGCCGTGATGAAATCGATAGGACCTCAGTGAGAGGGCGCAGCTGCTCAAAGTCAATAGCTGCGGTGAACTCTCTTGGCACAAAGGGGCAAGCTGGGAGGGAGGGACGTACACCAGGGGTACCATCGCCCTGTACAATTACAGAAGTCCCTATGGATACTTACGACAGACAGCTTTTGGCACCTCGGTCTGGTCACCGCGCAGTCGTGTCGACCTTCACTTCCGCGTCCTGGGCCTCGTCCTTCACGTCAGCCTCGTCCTTCACGTCAGCCTCGCCCTTCATGTCGGCCTGCCCCTGCTTCTCAAGCTCCCCCTTCTTCTCCGCGTCGTCGTGGTCGTGGAAGTCTGGTCCGTGGTTCTCGATGGTCGCGACTGGACCCGTGAACCAGTGCGTGCCGCCGTATACGGGCAGGTAATAGTAGCCGAGCGAGAGGAGGATGACACCGCCTACAACGACGACGGTGTAGTTCATCGTGGGCGCTTCGGGCGCGGGGTCGGCGGGGAAGAGGAAGACGACAATCATGAAGGTCATGTAGGAGGCGGCAATCGTCGATATAGGAAGGCTCTGAGGAAAAGGTCAGAAAGAGCGCAGCGAAAATTTGGCACACCCCAGAGCGTCATATCCTCAGCCAACGCGCCACTCACCAGTTTTCCCAAAGAAAATGGGCCCGGCACAAATTTTGTGCCACCTACCCATCGCGCGACGATGGGAATCGTAAACCCAATGTACTGGCATACCACGCTCATCGTGAACACCGCAGTAATAGCCACGGAACCAGCAAAAGAAATGAGACCGAGCAAGAGCGCGAACAAAGCAACAAAGCAGACAGCGTGAACAGGCGTTTTCGTTCGGGGATTCATGTTGTAGAGGAGGCCGGAGAAGGGGAGACCGTGGTCGCGCGAGAAGGCGAAGATTTGGCGAGAGCCGGCGATGAGCTGTGAAGTGCGACTCAGAGGTCAAAGAGGTGGCATGCAACTGAGGAAATACGCACATAATCCATCCCGGTCATGAATAGAGTGATGATCATGAAGGCCCAAATTGCGAGGGTACCTGTCTTGCCGACGCTGCTGAAGAAAATCTGGTCCAAGTTGGTCAACTCGCGCCTCGACTGGAGCGCCGAGTACTCACCGTAGCCATGGGCTGACCGATCGGATTCCCAACAACCGATTCCAAGTCCTGTCCGATGTGGAAAGCTAGGACGATGTTGACGACTGGGCGTAACAAATGAGTCGACCGCTGGGCAGATGACAGAAGGTAGAAAGTCACGCACTCCAGCCCAGCGTCGAAGCCAGCACGACGGTGCACATGATTGCGAAGGGCACAGCGCGAGGCGCGTTCTGCGCCTCCTCGCTGATGTGTACGCTCGTATCAAAGCCAGCTAGGGAGGTGATGTTGAGTCAATGTCAAGCTCGGGGATGCGACGAAGCGATACATACCCACAGTCCAAGCAGGAGCGAGGAAGCTCAGTATGAATGCGAACCCGTTCGGCCAGCCGGACACTGTCGGAGACGGGGATAGTCAGCGACCATCAGGAAGGTCCGCGTATCTCGACCCACTGTTTTCCCAATGCGTGAAAGCGTACTTCGCAGTATTGACCATGTCTTTCGGCGTCGTGGTCGGAAGGGCGATAATGACTGCCAAAAACAGCCTAGCGTAGTCGCGTACATTAGTGAGGCACAGGGGAGATGGCGCAAAGCTGACTGACGCAATGTTCAGGAAAACATAGAAATATTGCAGCTTCGCGATGACCTTAGTCGCAAGACTAGCCATGATTGCGTGCAATATCAGGAGGGCGGCGTATACTCCGCTGGAAAAGGCTAATAAGCATAACCGTAAATCGGAATGAAGGACCGTGCGGGATGTACGTACTACGTCTGCGCGTTCGTGGGCTCGAAAGTCATATCCGAACCTATGGTGGCGGCGGCCATAATCTGGGTGGCACATCCCCAGTCGACGCTTGCCACGCCGGCTATGTAGGCAGCCGTGTTGACGTCTGGTCGCAGGTTGGCAGGTTAGATTCAGGAGACTGAGCAATGAAAGAGGCACGGCGCACATCCGACGAGCCAGGACATGAGCTTGCGTGTGGCGGGGGAGGAGAACTTGAAGGTCCAGTAATAGAGTCCACCTGCCGTGGGTGCAGATGACCCGAGTTCTGCCATGGCTAGACCGACGATGATGAGGAATATAGAGCAGGTGAACCACTGGCAAGGGGAGGCGGAGCGCATTCAGATGGTTACCGAGGGTCAAGGGGGACAGCGCTTACACCCCATATCATGGATGCTAGACCGCCATAGGGTATAGAGTAAAGCAGAACGGCACTGCGCGTCGCGGATCGCAATTAGTGAGCTGCGTTCCTAGGGCGAAGCTCGCGGGTACCCACGCGATGGACTGGACCACCCCCACGATGGTGAACGAGAGTCCGAAGAGCTCCAGCCTCTTGAAGTCGCGCTTGAACTCCTGCTTGTATCCCAGGCGCGCGAGCAGGTCCTCATCACGGCCCTCAGCGAACTTGGGCGCGCGGTCGGACACGGGGGACTTCAGCACGCTGCTGCCGCCGGAGGACATGGCGGTGGATTTCGTGGTGGAGGGCGGAAGCAAGATCGCCAGACGCGCTCATGTGTATATGTACCGTGAGAGCAGCGGTTCGGATGGGCCTGTGGCTGACATGGAATTGATAGCGAGATCAACGCGAAGTTGATCGTCGGCGGAGGATCCGGGTCAGACCATCTGGTCTGTCCCGTGCGTGCGCGCATGATACACCCACAGCGGTGGAAGGCGCCGTACGATAGCTCGGAGGGTGCGAATGTCGCAGGTGTCGGCTAGCAGGTCAAACGCATACCAAACCGACGATGTCCGAGCATCCGAGTCCGTCGGGGGAACAGAGCCATGACAACCATCCCAAAGGTTTTCTGTTGGCGCAAAAGGTTAGATGAAGGAACACAACGTTGACGAGGTATGGATATAAGCGCATGGAGGGATGGTGGGAATCTTCAACATGAAGAACCGGCAAACGCCGTCGTCGCAATTGTCGGAAGCAAATACTGGTAAACATAGGCTCGCCTTCGGTGCGTATTCCTTGATGAGGGGCTCACGCATGAACGGCTCTGAGAGGGCCTACTGTTTGTGATCAACATATCTTGCTTAAGCCCATGGAAAGATTGTTTGCTGTGATCAGTCAAGCAGTTCACAGTACACAAGTCGACAGAAGCGCTGCGTTGAGTGGGGCTTGCGCTCGGGTATAAAGCGTACCAATGGATCTGGGCTGGGCTCAAGGAAGTGTCGGGGCTTCTACTTAATAGAGTCTGGACGGCCACACTTAGCGGCTGAGCGCTAAGTGTTGAGAAATAATAAACTAGGCACCGGAGAGCGCCCGGCCCCACCGGGCCCCACCGAGTGCCGAAAAAACGTGATCGCGTGATTCTAGTTGTGATGTTGGCCGACGGAAGTATCCGACGGCCACGAACTGTCACACCAGTTTGTGACAAGTCGAACTAGCAGGCCGTGTTCGGTACACAAGAGCCTTGTCTTTCGCTTTTCCGTACACTGCTGCCCATAGGGGCTGTCGCCCAGCATGCCTGCCGCCTCGCAGTCGAGCTTCACCCGCAACGACAACGATAAGTTCATCAAGTACCTTTTCGATCACAGGGGAGAGGCCGGCGATGGCGGCAACTTCAAGAAGGCGTTCTGGAACACGATGGTGCCATACATGGAGCAGTACAGGACGCGAGGGGCCCCGAAGTCCGCTACTTCCTTGAAGAACAAGTGGAATTGGGTGCGTGACTCTTTTTTTTGCCTCGCCCTCGAGCTAATGATTTTTTTGGATGCTTAGCACCGTGCGCAGTACAAGGCGATCAAGCTCATCCAGTCGCCGTCGGGCTGGGGCGCGTACGATGAGGAGCGCGGCGCGGGCGTGAACGCGGACACTCAAGACTCGTGGACCGAGTTCACCGCTCGCCACCCCGAGTGCAAGCCGTACGCGCACAAAGGGTACCCGTGGTTTGACGAGGTGGATGAGATCATTCCCACCACCGTCCCGGGCGCTCACGTCTTCACGCCTTCCCAGGTACGCTTTTTTCACTACCGTCTACTGCGATCGATCTGATCGATGTCAATAGGGTGCGAGCTCGGGCGATGATCAGCCCTCGCAGGACGCAGATGCGGATGCTGATGCCGCAATGGAGGAGGAGGAGGAGGAGGTGGAGAAGGAGCCGTCCCAGGTGATGGGCGACGAGGAGGACGATGGGTTCGTGATCATCGAGTCCGATCGCGATGAGCTTTTGGGCTCGCAGGTACGTTGTATGCTCATCATGTCAAAGCTTTGCTAACACCCTGCCTAGGACGTCAACACCACGACTTCGTCGTCGCGCAACGCCGCCCCCAAGCCCTCGTCGTCGGTTGCCACGCATGGCTCCACCGCCC
>JAMQCK010000475.1:0-21897 GCA_024196135.1 Pleurotus ostreatus/Saccharomyces cerevisiae fusant | reverse complement strand
GATGCAGGACACGCTTGCATGGCGGGCAGTGACCAGGTCCCGCGTGCGCCACCCCCAGCGAATATACAGCGTGGAATCCCCTTACAGCATCGACGAAGACAGCCTGCGCGCGCGCCCGCAGATCACGCGCGGCTTCGCGACTTCGCCCGTCTGTCAACACCGCTCTCCCCCGTTGCTGCCCCGCCTTCTGAATGTTCTGCCCCGGACGGCGCCGGCGCGGGCTGATGCCCTCGCGCTTCGCGCCCGTAAAGTCCGCCGCCCCTGGCCCACCCGAACAATTGAATTCCTTCCGTCATCGCAACAAGGCGAGACTAGCTGTCGATGAATCAGGAACGGACGACGTGCATCACCCGGTCAGCTGGCCGCGGCCCTCACCTGTTTCTCCTCCCTGAGCTCCGAGCCGCCAGCCTCGTCCACAAGAGCCTGAAGTCTATCAGCTGCAGAAGCAAGCAAACTCGTGCGGGACGCGCTCACCGTCCAGCGTCGTGCCCGCGGTCATGAATATCCGTCGAGATCGATATGGCCCCGTGAATGCCTCCGGTACAGCCTCCACATCCCTGCACAGTGCAATCACCTATCATGGAGACGCTAGCAGACGTACGCACGAGGGGAGCGAGCCGCGTGTTGCCGCTGGATGGATTGGATGGATCCAAGATTGTCCTACCGGCAGGGGGCGGCCCGGCGCATCGTCCCGTCCAAGGAGGATAGGTCCGCGCATCTACAAATCCACATGAGAGGAACCCGAAGATTGGTCGAGCTGGTCTAGCTCAGGATAGGAGGCGTAGGGCATAGGAAATCCTGCAAGGAATCGGGCTCGGGAAATTCAGGACAAGGAGGGAAAGCGGACTCCGTCCACCGTCCAACTTGCACCTGATTAATTCTTGGGCTGCCAAACGACAGCCGATTCGAGCAACCCGCGTCAAGTCCGCACGACCCAATTCAGTCGCGATGCATATCGCACGACGACGAGCACGGAATTGCCTCTTGATTAACGCCTTGACTGGTTCAGACATGCACGAAGGGGCACGCTACTGAGCATTCATACAACCTAGCCCGGACGTAAGCGCGTAAGTAGCGCGCTGGCGGAGCCGTGTCATGTCATGATAGCGGGCCCGCAGCACGCCCAGATGCGTACGTATGCACCATCTTGAATACGTGAGATGAAGGGGGGGACGGAAGACGAGCCAGCGACATTGAACATGGGGTCACGGAGATGAAGGCAGAAAACCAACCGCCACGTCATCCATCACTTCCCACGATCACCATTCAGCCTCCCGTCACCTGACTGATGGCGGCATCTGCCGGTGCGCCGGCATACAAAATTCCGATCGCTCCGTCTGCTCTCTTCATCGAAAGTTTCACCTGGCGCATTGATATTTGGGGTCCTCGACGCGCTCAACGCGAGGGTCTTGAACTTGAAGTCAGGGAGACCGACTTCTTCCTCCTAAGATCGCACTGGCGGACGTAGGATGCTAGGGCGGCCCGTTGGGAAGATACACATGCACTTCGCAGGCTATCATGGTGTGAATCCCACCTGTATAGTTCGTTCTCGGTACTTAGAACCTTGAATACATGGCCTTCACCCACTCGAGCGCGCGTCTCGAACCATGAACTGCTTCCCATCGTCACAGACGACCTTTTGTTCTACCTCCAGGCTCCATCCGATCGCCTTGTTCTTGAACGCCCCAAGTTCGAAGTGTCTTCATCCACCTGTTCTTTTGAATACATAGCTCATGCAACTTACGACGCTTGTCAGGTCACCAGACGCGAACCGAGTGTCGCAGTGGATCCATGGGCGTGCTCGCTCGACGCCGCAGAGGTGTTGCTATACGACCTATCCCACCGACATTCCATGTTTAGGTGTTTTTTCCCCGGTCCTCGCGCTAATCACACGCCACGGTCAGGTCAGCGCGATACACAGTATGGACCAGGGTCAGTCGTAATGGGCGGTACGCATGTCGTCTACTCGCGGAACTAGGTTCGAGGTGCGCACTGGCTTCCGGCGAGTCTGACGTGTGGTTGACGTTCCCATGAGATAGCTCATGCGTTTACCATCCCCTGGTCGCACGTCACTGTGCTTCAGCCTATCCGGCCTTCTAGCAGCGACATCTACCATGATTTCTCCGCATATCAAGCGGCCAACTCTATCTCGCGTGCCCTCTGCATCCACGACCTCATTCAAAGCCTCTTCTCGCAGAAAAGTCGCGCCGAAATCACCGTACATCGCTGCGGGACCGTCCATTGCATAGTCCATCTATCAGTCGCGTGCTATTCTCGTCCTACGGCCCACGCCCTCGCCAGAACCCGCATCCTCATCAGAACTCATGCCCTCGTCAAGATCGACCTTCTATCTCCCCCTTCACCGCGTACGTCCACGCGTCCGCCTTCCTTTTGTATTCCTTCGCCTTCCGCCGATCGCCAATCCTCTCATACAGCCCTGCCAACAACCCCAAACACGTCCCGTACGCCCCCAGCACCTCCAGCCCCGCGCGCTCGAGCTGCATGAGCTGCAGCACGCACCTCTGGATCCCGACCGCGGGCGAGGAGATGAACTTGAGGTCGGGCACGCGGATGCGCGCGCGCAGGGTGTCGCCGGCGTCCCCGCTCGCGCAGGAGCTGCAGTCGCAGGTGAAGCGCCAGGGGGCGAGGGCGGCGCGTCGGGCGGCGAGGGGGAGCCCTGCGTCGACGTAGCTGACGCGCAGTTCGTCGCCGGCGGGCACGTAGCGCAGAACGCGCAGCTCGAGCGTGAGCGCGCGGCTGTCGAAGCGGAGGACGGCGTTTGGCGTGCAGCTGCCCAAGGTTCAAAAGCGGGGATCAGCAGTCGGCCCTGGTGCGCAGGTGCAGTGCGTAGAGAAGACGTCACCTGTGATTGACGCGCGCGGACAGCGCGCCGACTGCGAGGTAGTCGGCGCCAGAGCTGCAGAGCGAGGGCGCGGGTACCCCGTTCGTGCGTATGCGACGCGCGGCTGGTCGCCCGCCACCCCGGGGGTCGATATCCGCAAGCGCGACGAGCGCACCCAGCGCCGCAGGTGGTAGGCGCGCCGCGCAGGCCTCCCACTCGCATTCTGTCACGCTCGTGGGGACGACGAGCAACGGCCGCTCCGAGAAGACCAATTCGCCCGCCGCCAAATCTTGCAGCGCGAAGACGCCCAGTCCCGCGCCCCCAGCGGGCGCGACGCGGTGCAGAACGGTGGGCGGGCGGAGGACTGGACGGGGGTAGCTCGGCTGGGATATTAGGTCCTTGTATGTGGCGCGGGCGAGGAGGGCTAAGCAGGTCCCGTCGGGGTCGACAGCTTTGGGGAGGGTGATGAGGAAGGGGTCGGTTTTCAAGATGGAGGTGCTCCGGGAGGACACCTGTGCCTTCGTCGGTGCGCTCATCCAGGGTGGCGGGAGGCGTCGAAGCAGGTCGGGCGCCATCTTACAACTTTTATCGGTGGCAAGGCCTGGAAGAAATTTGTGGCAAGAGCGCGTTCGTGCGCGCCTTAACTATCTACAGGACGCGCTAGTGCACACCTCGTTTGCCTGTCGCGTCGTGCGGCGTCGAGCGCGATTGACACCATGTAAGTCCCAGCAGTGCTTCAAATACACGACTAGCTGAACCATGGCCTTCCTTTTCCAGAACCGTCATGGTCAAAATTCCAAGCGAGGGCGATCGCCGCCCGAGCCCCCCAAAACGCCCAACCCGTCCGCAGAGGACGTACCACACCTCATAACCAAGTCCCCAGCTACCAACAGGGTCGTCAAACGTGGCCGTGAACATGACACGCCGCGCATCACCGTTCCAACACGGTCCCCTAGCCCACCGGCCCCGCAGCCTCGGACACCGAGACTTCAAGCGACAACCTTCCAGCTACCCCCAGCGCACATAGCCCTCTCCGGAGCATTGCCCCCAGTGGCTGCCCCGTCGAGACCACCCATGCCCTCCAGCGAGACGATCGACGACGCCGAAAAGCTGCGTCGCCTCCTCTCCAAGGCGGCTTCCCTGGCGAAGACCGTCCCGCCGTCCTTAAACACGGCCACATACGTCAACCAACTCGCCAAATGGAGTGGGATCCCCCTGGAGGTCCCGACCATAGCACCACCGCCCGTCTCCGTCACGCACCCGCCCGTGGCGCCACCCACGCATACGCCGCCTGCTCCGGTCGCCCCGGACTCCCATGCTCCCGAGGAGCCCCCACGATCGTATGCAGCCACTGTACAGTCGCGAACGATGCGACCACCCCCGCCACCTCATCCGGTACGCCCCGAGAAACCTCGTGTCCACCCGAATGCTCCGCCCGCACGCACACCGGACACCCCTCGGCGCCGTCCCACCCGCCGCCTCCTTCTGATTCCTGACCAGCCATTACGCCATCCCGACCCCACGAAGCGCCCCCATCCCCAGACCATCCTCGATGCTATCAACAAACCGGCCATCGTTGCTGCTGGTGATGCTCTCACCGCAGCCAGCTACACCCGGGGAGGTACACTCGCACTCCACACCCAGTCCCCCGCATCGGCGTCCTGAATCCTCGCGAGGTATTCGATGAACATCATGCGGTCTCTCAGCAAGCTTTTCCACTTCGACCCGTCGAAGTCGGAACTGCTGCTGGACACCAAATGGGAGAAGGTAGTCATTCAACAAGTGCCCCTTCCGCCGCAGAGCTACTGGCCGACGTACACCGAGGGTGACCCCAGCGGGGAATTCTCCCGGGCCGTCTCGGGATGGTTGGAGGACATCACGACGAAGGTGAACAAGGCGGGTTCCCGACAGGGACTGAGGCAGCTCATGCCTCTAGTCCGGGACCGCACCAACGGTGTGCTGCACGCGGCAGCAGACACTGCTCGGCATGGTTGCCTCAGGACCATCTCGTTTGTGGCTGCTTTCTCGGAGGAGGGCACAGCCAACTCCCTCCTTCGAAATGGCATATGTCTCGTAGGTGCTCATTGTCGTGTTGCTCAATACCGTCCCCGATATCCGTAGCGTAGCCAGCCCGTCACACCACCAAGTCACCCCCTATGTTACCTGCTACTTCACCATTCAACTCAACCACAGTATCGCGATGGACGTCGGCATGGGCAGCAGTTCCCAGGCCTTGTTTACGTTACCCTTTTACTCCTAGTGGCGTGTTACGTATGGGTTCTCGTACGTTACTCGAACGCCACCGCGTCTTAGCTCTTACTTAGCTTGTTGCGGTCTATAAATGCAGAGTTTAAAAAAAAAAAAAAACGACTAGCTGAACTTTGTGGTCAGGAGTTCGAAAAGAGACGGATTCGAGGCACGACTTCGTTCAGCCAAGCCCTGCGCACGTCGGAGAACGACGGTGAGTCAACTTATGGCCCGCCTTACGACCGACGGTCAATCCCGCTGCTTCTTTTGTGATTAGCCAAGGATGCCGGTCCCGATGCATCCGGGACGCTCGGACGCCTTTGTTGACGTCGTTCCTAACCAGGAACAAGCACTAGACGTGTGGTTTTGTGCCGGCGGTATGTCACTTGTATGAGCGGGTCTCTGACTTCGTGCTTATGATAATGCGCATTGATATCACCATTCAGTCTTCCTTTCTTCCCTGCAGAATACCCAGCCCCCTTCATTAAACTCTCGGGTCTTCCTGCATGAACGGGTTTCAGGCGTAGCGTGCCTACGGATCTGCGTTCTCGTTCTTCTTCCGTCCTCGAGTCGAGCCTACTGAATGTTGAGTGGCAGAAGCTGACTATCTCTCCGATAACGAATCCCTGATTAATCCCAGATTCGCAGACCCAGAACGACCGACCCATTGCCACAGCTGGAAAAGTAAGGGACGCTTCTAATTCGTGGCATGGACAACGGGCGAGTCGCTGATAGACGCGGTCACGGCGTCACAGTTCATTCGAAGTGGCTGTGACTCCGTGCTTGGCTCTTTTGTCCCTTTGATGGTGCGCCAACCTTTGCTTTGTAGACCGCCTCATGTTGCCGAAGCCTGACAACGCCGGCCATAGCGCTAATCATGCATCGGACATACCCTCCGCAGCACCGTGTATGATGGCTTTTGCCATTGTCCGAAGCTCAACATTACTAACGCCACGCGCTCATGTGTTTGTGTCGCTTTGCAGGCCTATAAGAGGCGGGACTGCCAACGGGTTCACCACCTCTCAAGCCCTTCAAGACCAAGCCCGCATCGTCCGCCGCGTCGCCGCCAGCAGCTCCGCTATCCACCATGAACATGTTCAACTTCAACAACCCCGGGCTCGCCTACAACCCGGCCACCGGCGCCTACGTCCCTCTCAACAACGGCTTCAACGCGCAGCCGAACCCCCCGCTCCGCCGCGGCCGCCCCCTCCGCGCCGAGGACACCTTCGCCCCGCAGGGCCCCTCCGTCGCCACCCAGACGCTCATCTACGCCATCCGCAACGACCCGAACCTGCTCACCGACTGCCTCGACCGCATCCTCCGCGGCAACGTCCGCTCTACCGCCGTCGAAACCCTCCTCCAAGGCCTCGACGCCTGCGGCGCGTACCTCGGGGCCGCGAGGGAAGCAGCGACGGACGCGGGGCGCGTGCGCCACTGCACGCGCTGCCACAGCCAGTACAAGGAGGTCGATAACCACCCGAGCGCGTGCGTCATCGAGCACGACGCGACCGCGGTCACCAAGGATGGGTCGGTCTGGGTACGCCTGTGCTGTGAGCGACGTGAGGCCCCGGGCGCCAGCGCGCCGCCGCCGATGATCGGGCGGCACACGACGCAGGCGATAACCCACGACATCCGCCACAAGGTCAATGATAATGGCTTGACGGTGCTTATGGGCCACTTTGATACCTGCGAGATGCGCGGCTGCCCGCCCCAGGCCATGCAGTTCTGAGGGTATCACGATTGAATCATTAGAGGATTATCGCTTGAGAGGTCTGCACTTATCCGGGGGGTCCACGTCTACAGTAGACTATTAGACATGCAATTGTGTATGCTTTTATGTCGCCTAGAGAATATGGTTTGAGTGTATGTCATGAATTGGAAGCCGATACCCTCACCCTCATAGTGCACGTCAGTCTCACATTGCGGTCATATTCTCGAAAGCGAGATGAAAAAAAAAACCCTAGGAGACCAGTCCGCGTCCAAGGATGATATATTTTCTACTACCGCGACCGCTCCCTCGGTACCAGACTGTACCGCCGGACAAGTCCGCGTCGAACGGGAGTAAGCCCGCTATGATATACGGGGCGTGTTCCAGGAAAGAGCGACGATATCTGGCTGGAGTCTTGAAGCAGTCGACGGCCGTCAGGCTTGTCCGTCGAAGGGTTCGCTGAGGGAGGAGTGTAGCTCGGGATCATAGGCATAGAAGCACATCTCGAGGGATTAATCAATGTGTCGTCCTCTTCCAGATCGACAGCGCCGGCGACATTCGCCCACGAGCTGACCACCTCCGACACGCTCGAGGAGGGAATCACGGAGATGGCGATGCGCCTCCCATGATTCGTCAAAGAAGTCGCAGCATCCCTCGTCTCCAACCGCTCCAGAACCAGCATCGTCTCGTCCAGCATAGTCGCCACATTGGCGTTCGGAAGCAGCTGCACGGCAGCCAGATGCGGGGCCTGCTTCTGGATCGCGGACAGGAGCGCATCAAGGCTGGGTTCGGCAGCCGGCGCTTGCGGATGGGGCTTGTCGGCGCGCGAGTGGAAATCGGCGCGCAGGTGCGATCTCTCCTGGCGGGAAAGGGAGCCAGACCTCATGGGATGGGCGGCCCGCAAGTGGGAGTGAGCGTCGCCGAGCGCGAACCACCGCCCCGTGCACGGAATCGCCAACAAGCGCAGCCCGCGCGGTACGCACCCACACCCCGCCAGACCCGCATAGAGCTCAGCACAAATCGCCTGCATCGGCCACTTCTTCAGGCTGATGCGCAGATCTTCCAACGCGGGCGCGGCGGCGATGATGCGCGCGAGACACGAAGGGGTGAGGGAGAGGCATTGGAGGCGGAGGGCGCGGAGGGGTGACGAGGTCGACCTCGCCCAGAATTCTCTAGAATTATTTCCCGATAGCGCCGCCGCGTTCTCCTCCAGCAGCGCCGCCGCGTTTCGCTCGAGCAGTTCAGCAGCGATCTCCGCTGGGCCCGCGCCGCCGAGCGCAAGCACCTCGAGCCGGGGCGCCGTTATGCGCGCGAGGCACTCAGGGCTGAAGATGCTGAGTGCGCGTAAGCGTGGAAATACGATGGGCTCGAAGGTCGGCGGGGGCAAGTACGGGAACCTCAGCGCAAGGGTGACGAGGTTGCTGAGCGCCGCCAGCGGATCGCTCGCCGGATCGCGCGCGATGGGGTTGAAGCGCAGCGGCCCGTCGTAGTGGGCGAGGTTGGACCAGGGAAGGATAACATTGTTGCAGGCGAGCTGCGGCGTGGCAAAGGTGGTGAGAGCGGGTGCATTTTGGAGGAAGCTGATGCGCGAGCCAGGGGCGTACATGAGGAGACGAATGCGGGAGAGTCGGGGGAGATGGTCTTGTAGTCGCTCGAGAGGAGCAGAGTCGAAGGTCAAACATAGATCTGCAGAGATCCATCGCTCGGAATGGGCTGCGAGGATGTCGATCAGGGCGCGCTCGTGGTCTGGACGAAGATCTTCGGTGCGCACGCGTGGGTGTATGCGTCCGTTCGATTGTGCGAGAGTAATATGTAGCGGAAGCGGGTCCGAGCGGCGCATATACGTCCTCAGGAGAGTCGGATAATGGGGGAAAATCGCCAAATACGCAAGCGCATCCACGTGGACATGCTGCCAAAGGGCGGGACAGGCGAGAGCCGCGGCGCGCCAGCGCGAGCACACGTGGGAGAGCGTCCACGGTGGTTGACGTGTGTCCGTCGCGTCCGCGCCGGGAACGCGGCAGCGGAGAAAGATCTCCGTCAATAGCTCTGTCGGAACCCGGTCGAACGCCGAAGGCGGAATCGGCGCGGGTGACGCGCTCTCCTCTACGAGATGGCCGAGCGCGGCGCCGATGGCATGCAGGTCGAAGGTGCGGGCGCGCCCGATGTCAGCTGGGAGGCTGACGCGCTTTCCTCGCTTCACGCGGCGGGCTGTAAGCGGGTGAATGAGACAGCTACGGCACGGACGTAAGGGCGTCGTACCCTCTCGTATACCAGCATTTCGCAGGTCCATACTGCCCTGGTCGACGAGCGGGATCTAGAAGGGGGCGCGACACGAAGGGTGACGGCGAGGGGCAAGGAGGGAAACGCGGTGAGCGGAGGCGAACAAGTAGCGCAGGGGGCCGTCACTCACAGCGATCGCGGTCGTTAGCATTTCGTAGCACGTGTATCGGTCTCTTGTCAGAATGACGTCTCGAGGCTCTTGTTCGTTCAAAGACCCCGCTATATATGTACTTCTTGGCGGACGGATATAGCGGCTCGACGACAATTGACGGAGGACGCGAGGGGCGGAGAGAGATGCATCTTATGAGTAAGCAGCACGCCGATGAAGAGTGCCGAACGCGCGCCCGCCGCCGTTACTGCTGCTGAATAAAACATGCTGTGCTCGAAGGATCGTCATCGGCCCGTCGCGACGTTCATGAGAGACCGGTGGGAATTCGTGTTCAATTGCTGGGACGAAATCTACAGACGGGAGAACAATAAGAGACCCCCTTCGCGTGTATTCTTTGTGGTAACAAGATCGAAAAGAAGATGGACGCACAAGACAAGGAGGAAATTGATCTCGTGATCGCGCAACTGATGTGGCGTCGCGGCAAATCCCGACCTTTGTTTGTGCTTGGAAAGGTAATATTGTTCTCTTTAGCTACCACCAACGAGTCGACACCTCATTCGACTTTGCTGCTTCATTCCGCCAGATCAGCACGTAGCACTCGGCTATTTTGACCCAAAAGCTCTGTGACCTCTCAGTATGATCGCGTACTTGTGGAAAGTACGACGGGCGGCCTGGTTCAGGCTGTCCGCGCAAGTTATCGACCTTCCTTCGCAGCTTCGTGCATAATCTGCCAGCAAAGTGTGATATCGAAGGGCCCGGCGTGCTTGAAGGCTGTGAAGTCCTTCAATCGCGAGGCGATACAGTTTTTGTCGGCCTCGAGGACATGACCCAGCATTTCAAATTCGGTCCAGGCATGTTTATGTCGTCGGTTTAAAAGGAGCAGCGTCGTGCATGCGTCACTGCACCGTCTCTCTCTTCCCTTCTACCATTATCCCACCTTGCCATTCGCCCTTCTGACTTTCGGCGACGCTCTTCTTGGCGTGACATCGCGCTTGTATTCACCTGCTCCTCTTGATCGAAGTGTTGTGGCAAAGGTATGTGTGGCATCTTCTGCCAGCGAACATAATTGACGGACTCTCCCTGAGATTGACTTTAGACGCGTAGCCCCCTACAAGATGTCTCAAGAAGAACCCACCGCGTGTAAGGGAACTGATCTGCCGACTGCTCCTGCGTCGCCATCCTCGGATGATTCCGCTCGCCACGACACGCCTGCGCTCTCCAGTGGCAAGGACTCTGATAGCTCTCATGGAAGCCCAAAATCGGTCTCTTTGCCAGACTCAGCTCGTGGCTCTCCTGATTGCCCTTCGCGCACCACCTCGCGTGGAAGCTTCAGAGCTAGTCGGACCAGCTCTTGTGGGGACGCCATGCGCGTGACAGTCCCGGTCAAGGGCGCCGATATGTCGATGGTGATACCCCACAGCGACATCGACGATCCTGCGCCGACGCCCTCGTCTATCTGCGACGCGATCCCCGATGCGGTCAATCCCGATACGAAGGACCGTGACCAGAAGAGGTCAATGACTCCTCGCGAGAGCACCAGCACTCAAGCCACTCCCGATCACAGCAACCCTCAACCCATCCCCGTCCTCGATAGCGCCACCTTCGGACGGAAGGACCCCGCGACCGGGAAAGATATCCGCACAGCTCGTCGCACGCGCGCTGGTCGACGAGCACCTACCTACGCGGAGGTCGGGCCCCGGGCGCCGATGTCTGCGAACGGCAACCGTCCGTCTGCATATGCGAACATTTACACGGCCCAAGCGCAGCTTCCACCTCACCAGGTCCCTTCGCTTTCGGTGGCGATGGCAAGGCTTCCGCTTCACCCAATCCCAGGCAACCTTCAGACGCTGTCAGGTCTACCACAGATGCCGCCAAACTTCGTACCGCCTCTGTACGCGCGAGCCGCATATCCTCCTGGATACCAACCCGGACACTCGAGGTTCATGTACGCGCAAGATGACCCTTTGCTTCCTCCTTTGTATGGTGGTATGGCGAACCCTTCGTACGGAGGGATGACGACCCCAATGTATGGTGGCATTCAGCAAGCTCAACTCGGTTCCTACCGCGGCGGTCAAGCGAATTCGATGCCACTCCACTCTAGCGCTCCCTTCCAGGCTCTTCCGCCATCCCACGCTCCTCCGCCATCCCAGCGTTTCCCGCCCTCTCAGGCCATTCCTGTCCAGCGCGGCTACTATGGGCGCCTCGATTTTGGGATGTCCAGCCCGCAAGTCGAGCTCGAGCATGCGCCGGAGCTCTTCTATGTGCGGCAGCAAGTGGGGTGCGGTCACCAGCAAAGAGACGGCGCTCAACAGCAATGGGATGAGTCTTCCGGACTTGCGCCAATGAAGGGGAGACTTGACCCAATGTCCAGTCAGGCCGCGCCGTCGAGTCCTCCGCGGAAGGAAGCGGAACCGTACTACGAGATCTATCCGTGGGCAGTCAACAAGCCGGGCGACAAGCCCGCCAAGCCACCCTTGAAGACTGCGAAGTCTCTTCCTGCGTCTGCGAAGCCTGCGCCGCTTGCATCTGCGCCTCCCTTCAAGCGAGCTTCGAGTGTCATGCAAGTTTCGAGCGTCAAGCAGAACCGGAACCTCAATCGAACCTCGAGCCTCAACCGCACTCCAAACGTCAAGCGCGCTCCCAGCCTCAAGAGACCTCCGAGCGTTGAGAGCGTCGACGTCGACCCCATCGAGGCCGCCTTCCACTCGCATGAGAACACGGTGCTCGGCAACTCGATCGTGGAGGTTCTGGCGCGCTTGGATCTGGAAGCTGCTGAGGAGGTGACGCAGACGTCGGTCGTTGCCCGCGATGCGCGGTGTGCTTTTTTGGGTAAGGAGGGTGCATTATCTGTCATTGGCAACGACCACGCTTTCTTTGCCACAAGCGAGATCTCTGCGCTCCACCGCTCGACGACGGCGACCTTGGGACTGCACACTTCCCGTCAGATAGATGATGCTCACGCTCCCCTTCGTCGTTCTGCTTCTGCTGGAGAGCTGTCTATCGCGCCTGGTGCCCTTTTCGGGGACGAAGAGGAAGAAGAGGAGTGGGCTCCGTCTGAGCATCGGGGCTTCCACTTCTGATGAAGGTGCTGGTAGACAGAGACCGACGTTTGGTTGCTACCTTACTTTAGAGATATTCGTTGAAGCCGCACATTGTATATATTGACCATTCTTTACTGATCCTCATGTTATCACTTGTATCGTACATATTCCGTCTAATGGCTCGAGCCTAGATGTTGTTTTCCCGTAGCTACTGTTTTTCCTCCCTTGCAATGCTATGTTCTACAATTTTATGAACGCTACGGCCTACCTGAACCGTGAATCCATCCCCATCTGTGTGATCTTCGCCACCTCCGCTTCCGATAAGCCGAGCCCTAGGGGCGGCGCAGCAAGGAGCAGAGCGTACTCAGCGACGAGGTTGGTCCTGAAGGGCAGCGCGTCGTCGGTCTGTATAAGCACAGGACAAGATGCGGAAGCGGAGGACGAGAGATGGCCGTCAGCAAGAGACATTCAGCAAGTAATGCAGATTTGAACTTACGCATATCGCTATCCGGTGATTATGCTTAAGGTAGTGACGGATATGATGCGCGTCTATCGAGGTGACGGTTTTGCATCTGTGGATGATCAGAAGGATATGGACTCGAGGCTGGATATGTAGATACAGCAAATTGGAGCTCAGGCAGATCTCGATGCAGGTGTCCGCCTGTGCGACTGCGTGAATCGTCTCGTCGTCGAGGAAGGTGGCGTGCCCGAGACGATTAGGCTTGAAGGACAGCAGCTGAAGCGTATCCTCGCGCGTGTTATCCGGCGTCTATCCGAGACAAAATCAAGGTTCAGGAGGGCGCGCGAGGGTATGAGTGAAGTATGCGCGTACCTCAGCGATATGCAGAGTGATCCCCAGCCCGGCTTCGCGAACCGCCTCGAAGTGCCGTTTGAAGTTGTTCATGTCACCCGCCTGAATGATCTCAGCGCTCTTCTCCCTTCTCAAACACAAGCATACCAACCAGCGGACTCCCACATAAATCGACCCCGACTACACGGCGACCCTCCGCCTTGAGCTTCTTCGCAATTGCCACGCATTCCTCCGCATCTTTGTCACTCATCCGGCGATCCAGGCTGACAACGAGCGCCGCACGCTCCGCAGGGTAGCGCTCTACCTCCGAGAGCACAGCCTCAACATACGACAAGCGCGTCATTCCCGTCGAGGGTACCGCCCGCGGTGTGCTGCGCAGCTCGAGGTATGCGCATTGTGGGTTCGGGCCGTTGAGGAAGTCGGCGAGGACGGCACGTGCGGTGAGGGCGACGGTATCGGGAGTCGATGTTAGCGCGTAGATTGCCGGGAAAAGGTCGAAGAAGGAGTGGATGGTGTCTAGGTTGACGCCGGACTGGAGAGCTTGGATGCCGGATTCAATTGCGGCGGAGGAGACGGCTGCGGTTGGAGCTTTTGCATACTCGAGTGCTAGAGAACGCAAGACGTGAAGTGGTATGGAGCCGTTGAGATGCGCGTGCAGCTCTGCCTTCGGAAGGCCGTCAATGAAATCAATCTGAGCGGGAGATAGGGAATCTAGAGCAGCCTGAGCGGGCCCGGCGACGACGACAGAAGCCATGTTGAGAGTGCTGCGTAAACAGTCGCAATCCATTGAGCGCCAGCATCACATTATTGCTGAGCTACCCGCGACTGACCTGATGGTGAACTTGTGTGAACGCCTCAAGGGGAGCGGGCTCAGAAAGGAAGGTGATGGCAGGAAACAAGCGCCCCGATCGCTGATCCCGATTTGGAACAAAGGCAAGTCCACGTGTCTGGAGTCAAATCACGTTTGCTCCCAACCGCCAACATGGTGGAATTTCAGGGTGGCCATCGCCTCGTGCCAGCCTCGGGTCCCTGTTTGCTTGGCACTTTGATGAGATCTCGACAGCAATGCACGGGGGAAACCCACAAAGTCATCGCCTACAAGTGGTCGTCAAGCTGCGCTTATGTTTCTCTTTGATGCATTGGGCTGGCGAATTTTTCATATCCGGTCTCCATTGAAAGCGGCATGACGGTCAAAGGATGATCGGACTGCATGGTCAGTGGCAATGCCTATGCTCGTCAGGTATAAAGGTAGCTCAGCAAAGTCACTCCCTCCCTCTCTATCTATCTCTTTCCCCCCTGTATACCGTACTCCGCAAGAATGGGCTTCGATATCGCTACCGCGATGCGGAAAATGGCAGAGGCGCACGGTACGCTATTGTATACCTCACTGTAATATCTCCTCACATCACGCAGGACCAGGTAAATGCGACGACGCCGATTGCTCGATATGCATCCCAGGAAAAGACATAGCTTTCCCGCACAAGAGCACCGACCGCTTCGTCGTCTTCACCACCATTGCCACCGCTGGAACCCCTCAGGATGGTGCCACCGAAGCTATGCTCGACATCGAGACCAGGGACGCCCTCTTCGCCCAACCGGGCTTCCCCAAGCCGCTCACCCGCCTTCTCGTGCCCACATGCCGTATCGGTACCGCCGGCGAGAAAGGATTGGGCATGTTTGCCACCCGCCGTCTGCGCACGGGCGCCCTCATCGTCAACGAGCGGCCCTTCATTGTTCAGCCCATATGTAGGGCTGCGTGCGACGCGTGCGACCACATGATATGCCGTGCTGTCCCCGCTGAACAAGTTGGGTACACCATAGAAGAGCGAGAGAAGAACTTAGAGCTCTCGCTCAACCGCATGCCCAAGGAGAAGCGCGAGGAGTTTCTCGCGCTGATGTGCTCCCACAGTGAGCATCGCGCCGGGTCTGGCCCGCTGCTATCGCGCACGCGCAACAATGCATGGCCGGCACTGGGCGGGTACAAATTCGCAGGCCTCGAAGGCCAGGATGGCCAGTATCTCGCTGTCTTTGATCAGCTTTCGCGCATGAACCACAGGTGCGTGTTGCGTTCTTATCCATGTGTCCTATGCGAACTAAACGACCGTGTGCTCTAGTTGTCGCCCGAATGCCTCGTACCACTGGGACTCTGACACCTTCTCTGGCAGCCTGCGCGCCGTTCGAGACATTGCGCCCGGCGATGAGATCACTGTCTCGTACTGTGGCAAGGTCGACCGCCTGTACAGCGAGCGCAAAACCTTGCTTGCGCCCTGGGGCTTCGAGTGCGACTGCCGCGCATGCGTCGAGGGGGATGCCGCGGATATACGCTGCGACCAGATCATCGCAGAATATGATGCACTACCGTTCCCCCTCACGTCGGACATCGGCGTGGAACTTGGGTACCGCGATGTCATTCACCGCATCGAGGAAGAAGGACTGGAGTCTATGGACCACTACTACCTATCGCACGTGCATCTGACGCGGTACTACAGGTGGGCGCGGGACGTGGCAAAGGCGCAGGCGTGCGAGGAGAAACTGAACGCGATATCTTGGGCGCAGCGTCGTGAGCCGTTCGAGCCTGCGAAGTACGAGGGTGTGTGGCCGATGCTGGACGGCAGTATTCTGTATCACATGAAGTAGATTAGTTATACGTTCGCAGATATATGTCTATTTATTTTCAGAGTGGCTTACTTAGCCAGGACACCGAAGCTGGTCGAACAGTCGCCCTCTTTCATTGGACTGCTCGTCGAGGAGGCGGGTGCAGAGGTGATGCGATGGGAGATCGCATATTTCGCCGAGATGACAGTATGTGGGTATCTTTGCATGTGTTTTCAGCAGCGACAAGATCGGCCAGAAGATGAGCGCGTCAGACAAAGGTCGATTCGGCTAGCTGAACAACAATGGTGCACGTGGCACGTCGGCAATAGCCGGTCTCTGTCCGTGCTCAAAATGGTAATACATTGTTCTTGTCGGCTTTCACCATCACGTCGGCATTTCACTCAACAATGCACTGCGGCTACCCTGAAATTTGCGCGAAAATCTGGAGCGCGTGCGAATGAGGGAGCTTTGTGATACTCGGATGCTGCAAAATCGTTCTCGCGCCATAGGTCTTTCAGAACACACGCATTGAACCCGAACATGAAAGGCCAAATGTGGACATATTCTATTTATTTTCTTGCTTGTGACTCTTGGCCCGACGCAAAGGCCAGCTGCGAACCGTTCATGACGCGTTTGATTTGTCCATGGATGCGCTTTGACCGCCGCCCGACCTATATAACCAGGCCCGTCGTCATCTTCCTCTCCCTCGTCCCACAACCACCTCTCAGCCTTCTCCCATTTCGCACCCGCCCTCCAGCTCCCTTCAGCAAACATGATGACCGACGACGCCATAATGCACATCGTGTCGATGGGCCTCCTCAGTAAGTCGATGTGTGGCATTCCATGCTTCATCTGACGCCCTCCCTCAGATGACCCGCATCGTCCTGAGGACAACACCCCGCGCCACCGGAACGACATGTACATGAACGTAGGCAATGGCCGAGCCATATGCACCACGATCCCCGCCGTCAACCGAACACCCAAGGACGTGCTTCTGCGCGACGGCACCTCCGAGATCATGCTCGACGCCGCCACCAAGCGCAAGCTCTACGCGCAGAAGGACTTCCCGAAGCCACTCACCCAGCCCGCCTCTCCCGCGCACCGCATCTCCCCCGCCGGAAAGAAGGGCCTCGGCATGTTTGCATCTCGCGCTCTGAGCGCTGGCGACCTCATCCTCGCCGAGCGGCCCCTCATGGTGCGCGCGCTCGGCCCGCCGCCGTACACGGGCCCGCAGATGGGCCTCTTCCGCAATCCACCCTCGCTCGTGAGCCGCGTCGTCGACATGGAGTTCCAGATCGAGGTCATGGTGCAGCGGATGGTGCCGAAGAACCGAAATGCGTTCTTGGCGCTCACCAACTCGCCTGACTTTAGCGGGTGCGGCAATCTGGTGGGGCGTATGTACACGAATGGGCGGGATGTGCTGCAGGGCTTCACGTTCTCTGGGATGCCGGGCGGTAGCGCAACGTATACGGGCCTCTTCGACAAGTTGTCAAGGGTGAACCATAGGCGAGTGGTATCTTGATCATTGTATGGTTAGTTGTACTAACGACATTCCTCTAGCTGTACCCCGAACGCTGTCTTCACCTGGGACAGCCTATCTTTCTCCGGCAGCCTGCGCGCCATCCGCGATATCCAGCCCGACGAGGAGATCACCATCACCTACTGCAACCCCTCCTTGTCGACAGCCGAGCGCGCGGCCGCCCTGGCGCCCTACAACATCAAGTGCGACTGCCCCGCCTGCAAAGACGGTTCCGCATCCGATGCGCGTCGGGACGATGTCTTCGCCAAGTTCGACAAGGTGCAGGAGCTTGAGTCGAATGACGCGAAGCGCGAGATGCTGCTCTCGGTTATCGAGCTGATCGAGAAGGAGGGCGCGGAGGTGCTGCCGGAGTACTATGAGGCGAATCGGCTGTTGTTGAAGATCTATCGGGAGGAGAAGACTGCGGAGGAGGAAAAGGAGGCAGAAAAGGACTCGGAGAAGGAGGGAGTCTCGAAGGAAGCGGAGAGCAAGCTTGATGAGAACAAGAGCGATATGGAGGAGAAGGGTACAGAGGAGGAGAAGGGTAAGGAAGAGAAGGAGTCAGAGAAGAAGGAGGGGGAGTCGAAGGAGACGGAGAGCAAGCCTGAAGAGGAGGATAGCCAGCTGGAGGAGAAGGAAACGAAGGGGGAAGAGAAGGAGGAGAAGGCGCCGGAGGGGGAGAAGGCGCCGGAGGCGACGGGTGCGAAAAGCGAGGCGGAGGAGAGGGGTGAACAGGAGCAGGAGGAGAAAGAGGGGGACTCGAAGGAGACGGAGAGCGAGCTGGAGGGGGAGAAGAGCGACGAGAGCGAGGTGGACGCCAACGCGAGCGACCTTGTAGAGAAGGAGAAGAGCGAGGTGGAGCAGGAGAGCAAGGTCGAGGAGAAGAAGGAGAACGAAGTCGAAGGGGACGAGAGCGAGCCTGAGGAGAAGCACGAGCCCGTGGACAAGGTGAAGGCGCTCGAGCAGAAACTCAACGCCCTCTCCTTGGCGAAGTTCGGAAGGGCTTTCCTCCGCGAGTAGAGTGTAGTTCGAGCTCGGAGGGCTTGGAATCCGACTTCGGATCGCTTGAAATGCCACGTCGGAAGGCTTAGGATGCCACGTCGGAAGGCCTTAGATACGACCTGTAGACTATAGCTTCATAATGGCTTCCCGTATAGACGCATTTCTCCGTCGGAGAAAAAGTTGAACCTGCATCATGTGATCGCGAAAATATGACACGCGGACATCACGAGCTCGACGCGCGGTTGCTTGCGTTCATCATCATCTCTGACTGCTGGCTTTCGAGAGTAGGTTAATCGGTATCCTGACGTCTCCGAGTAACTCATCTACCGTAACTTTTTAGCACTGTCTTCACTTACCAAGCGTCGCATTCAATATGCGCGCCGAAGACCTCCTCGAGCAGGCCACTTCGATGGCAAATCTCGACTTGCAGCGCAGTGGGTTCGTCCCTTCCGCTAGCGAGATGCAGAATATCCACGAGATGTCGCGCGAGCTCTCGTCCGAGGTATCGGTGATTGACGCCGAGATCGAGCGCCTGCTTGGTCTGCGAAAACGGATTTTCAGGCAGCTGAACGTTCACAAGTCTATCACGTCGCCCGTCCGGCGCCTTCCCCCAGAGCTTCTCTCCGAGATCTTTGTTGTACTCTACGACGACGATACAGAGTCGAGCGGCAAGGCCTACATCACCGTCTACATCCTATCCTGCGTCTGCTGCGAGTGGCGGGCGATTGTGCGGAGTACACCGCGACTGTGGGTGGACATCCCCACGATGGTTCGTGGACCAAAGGGGAAATACCACTCACACTTGGATCGTGTCGTAGATCACATCTCACTTTCTGGGAGCCTGCCCCTTCGGCTCTCGCACCAGGAGCCCGCTGGCAATGACCTTCTCGGTTGGTTCCTGAGGGAGCTTCGCCCTCATCTGACCCGCATCGGCTACATCGACATCGACACTGATTGCTGGTATTTTGATAAGGAGTTGAACAATCTTCAACTCCCCAGCCTAGTAGAGGCAACGCTAGTCATCCAGGGCCCGCCATTTCCCCTTTCGTTGGCGCACCATGAGGGCCAGCGAGGCGCATCGCACGCGCTACCTGCGTAGAGCGCAGCTCCTTCGTTTCGTGGCGCTGCAAAGCAGCGGAGAGGACAATCACTGCCGTGTATATGCCCTGTGACCGCACTTGCGCATCAGCTCACGAGCCGAGGACCCCTCCCCCCATATGCCGTACCGCAAACGACCTGTACGCCGTATCGATGATAGTGTCCAGCCCTTGGATATGCAGCAGGGCGTCCGAGTCGATATTGACGACGACGACGAGGTAGATGATCTGGCGGGCCACGGTCGTCAGCGGTCGGATAAAATTATGCGGTAGTCGGGAGACGTACCCATGCCATGCAGTACAAAATACCGGCCGCGAGAAGGAGAGTCAGCACCCGCTCTACGCTTGTCGGCCCAGTCAGCCTTCTCAGCGAGCCCCTGATGTTGCGCTGGTACTTCCTGCCAGGTAATGGGTACGAGGCGAGAGCGGACATGCAGCACTCACCAGACACGCCTTCCAATCAGCGCAGTTGAGAGGGCATTGGCGCCGATCATGGGCGCGAGCCACACCAGCATGCGCAGCTTGTAGAGCCCGAGACGGTCCTGGGGAGGCGCATCGTACGGCTGCTGCCACACCCAAAGGAGGCCGTATTCCAACACCACGCCCGCTGCCGCGCGTCAGCACCGCCGGATTGAGGCCGGGGACTGTCCCTCACCCGCGACCGCGAGCATGCTTGCGGCTAGCGCGGCCTGCGCCCAGCGGTTGCGCGGCCACAGCACCCACGCGCGCCACACGATGACCGCCGCGTCCGCCAGGTACTACCCAGGTGGCCTCCGAGTCAGTTGTCTGGCGCGCAGTCTCAACAGGTGCCCCGCACGCACGTTGCACCGCGTCGCCATGAGCGCGAGCGGGTCCACAACGCTCACGACTCCCGCCCCGTACTGGCAGGAGGAGAATGCCCGCGCTCGCGCTGAGTCCGTGCGATTCATTGCGAGAAGAGCGATCGCCAGGGTGGAGCAGATGCCAATGCTGACGAGCGCCAATACGGAGGGGAGGGACCAGGTTGGGCGACGTCTGGCAGTGCTTGGTTAGTATCACTACCAGAATGTTGCGCTGCGAGTTGTGGAAGGAAGAAAGAAAGTAGGAGACAGGTATCGTCGATATATGGGGCCCCCATAGCGTTCCCCAAATCCGTGAGACCTGTTGGATATGGCGATCTGTATGAAAAGCTTCTCGACGGCGGGCTACACATCACGGTACGACGAGATATCCTTCAGTAGGCCGTTCGTACGCACCCTAGAGCAACCCAAGTAGCCACAAGGATGGTCATCTGCACACCTGCCAGCAGAAATTGACATGCGCACGAGTAGCGATATGCAAGAGGTGAGGTTGTGGACACACCATAACACACGCATTCGACCGCGGTTTGCACGATCATTTCTGGGAGCCCGAAGCCAGAGCAGATCGAGATTAGTTGTCGAGGGAGAGACATAAGGGGAGCAAATGAGCGGAAGTGATGAGACTGAGTGAGGCGGGCAGGGTGATACGGACCTGCCTATATACGCCTCGACGTATATACGTCCGCGGGGTACACATCTTGGGTGTAGCGACCCTATCGCTGCGCCCGCTCAGGAGTCCCGTTCCATCACTGCAAGAGGTGCAGAGCACTGAGATGGTATAAGGGTTTGTGCAACGATGCGATGTGCAGAGCACTCACGCGCATCGAACATTGGGATCCGCTCCTCCTCGACACCCGCGCCGGCATTTTGTTGTTTCCGGGTATCGTTGGGAGTTTATTGACTCGCGCATGCCGATGATCATGCGCCTGCCGTCATTAGAAAGGCATGCCGGCATGAAGTGAGTATGTATTCGCCGGAACAGTGAAGCAGCGAACGGTAGATGGAGGGGGGTCCGCTTCGATGGATGGCGAGGGGAAAGACCACAAGTCACGTATAGGCAAGGCGACGAAGACGGAAACATAGAGACAGTAGCAGGCGTAGATCTCGTGCCCAGAAGCGCGGGGTTTAGTTGTGAGGAGCCCAAAAGAGACGTCGGTGCGGATGCTCCCATACCGAGTCGATGATCTTTGATGCGAGATCACAGGTTTCGGGCTTGTAAAGACGTCGTATAGCAGTGAAGTTCACCGCTGCAGGCCATTCTGTGCACTGCGGAAGCATGATGGTAAAGACGAAGATGGAATTATTATTGAGCTCAGCTTGGTTCGTGGTATACGAGCACGTGAGTCTCGCCGCCTACTCCCGCGGGCACGAGATCCACGCCGCGCACATTCCTCTCGGTCGCCGAGCAGGTGTCTACGACGCCGAGATGTGGGCCCTCGCCGCGGGAGCCGCCTTCGCCAACCGACACCTTTCCCAACACCCGCATACTACCACCATTACCTACTTTACTGACAACCAAGCAGCTGTACGTACTATTACTGACACTTCTGATCACCCCGCCCAGGGTGCATCGATAATCTTCCGACGCAACATCGACGAAGTACTTAGACGCGCACCGGACATCCGCGTCGAGGTGATCTGGATCCCCGGGCATCAGGGCATCGCGGGCAACGAGCGCGCCGACGCGTTGGCAAACCGAGGAGCAGAGCGCCTCGACGGCCCCCTCCTACACTCCACCATCTCATGGGCTCGCGAGAAGAACAAAGCTCGTGCTCTATCCGCTTGGAGACGCGAGTGGGCATCACTC
>JAMQCK010000474.1:0-21914 GCA_024196135.1 Pleurotus ostreatus/Saccharomyces cerevisiae fusant | reverse complement strand
GGGAGACTCGAAGAGATGAACAAGAGAAGAGACCACTCGAGGAGCTGGAGACAACTCGAAGAGCTGACCACTCGAAGAGACCACTCGAAGAGATGACCAAGAGAAGAGACCACTCGAAAAGATGAACAAGAGAAGAGACAACTCAAAGAGCTGACCAAGAGAAGGGACAACTCCCACTCACCCATCCACCGTCTTCCCGCTCACGGGCCGCACCTCGTCGTGCCCGAAGGCCTGTTTTCGATAACTGGGGGGTGTTTGTGTCAGTATTCGAGCATAGCCATGTTCGTCAGTATTCGAGCACAGCCATGTTCGTTAATATTCGACCATAGCCATGTTCATTAATATTCGACCATAGCCATGTTCGTTGATATTCGACCATAGCCAGGTTCGTCAGCAGGGGGGGACGACCGAGGGGAAGGCGAAGGAGGGTGGAGGGATGACCGAGGGGAAGGCGAAGGCGAAGGAGGGAGGAGGGAGGAGCCCGCTCCCGGCAGGAGGGAGAAGCTCGCTCCCCGCAGGAGGGAGAAGCCCGCACCCCGTAAGTGGGCGGAGTCCGCACCCCGTAAGGGGGTCCGACGACCAAGTAAGAAAGAGAAAACGAGAGAGGCGATGGCGAGGATGAAGGAGGACACGCATGACGAGGATGAACGAGAGGGACACGCATAACGCGATCCAGCGAAAACGCAGCACCTACGCACCCATTATACGCGTGCACGAACGCGTTGCGGACCAGGTCGGCGCGGGCGGCCCAGGTCTGTCATTCCCTCAGCGCCTTGCCGTTGTCTTCTCACATCCTCAAATCACTCCAAAAGTTACAAACTCACCTTCGCTTCCTCCGGCGTCGTTGGCGGCCGCACCGGCTCATGAAGGGGTATGAAGGGCGGCGGCGGTGGCGGCGGCGGTGGGTGATCGAAGAGGGCGGGGTGTGGGGGGCCTGGGGGAGGGGCGGGTGGTTAGTAAGGTGAAGGGAGGGGGAGGGGAAGGAGGGAGAACGACGGGTGCGGGCGGGGACGTGGACGCGTCGAGCGCGTTAGACATGTTCAGACGCGTCACGCGACCGAGGGACGCGCAGGGCAGAGGTCGCAGAACAGGGCAGGGGGCGTAGAACAGGGCAGGGGACGTAGAACGGGACGCGTCCAAGTAGAACAGAACGCGCCGAAGCAGAACAGAACGCGCCGAAGTAGAATGGGACGCGTCCAAGTAGAACGGGACGCGTCGAACCCAAGCACTCACCAAACGGGCCAAACACGCTGGCCAGCACCCAGAGGCCGACCATTATGGCGGCGCCGGAGGCGATCATGCGCACGGGGAGGCGGTCGGGGGAGTAGAGGGGGCGCATGGTGGGGTGGGGGTAGGGCGAAGGGGTGGAGGGTAGGGCGGAGGAGTGTGGAGGGTTGGGAGATGTAGAGGAGGTGTGCCGGGGTTACCGAGGGCTGACGCGCTTCGTATACCGAGGGTTGACGGGCTTCGTATACTGAGGACGTCGGCCGTGTGACGAGGCGGGCACCCCGAGCTGACAATGAAGATGGAAGAGAGCGACGTCAGGCGCGGATCGGTGAGCTGACTGGTAGCCGTGGATTGGTGTGGTGACTGGCGAACGAGGATCGACGGGGTGACTGGTAGACGTGGATCGGTACAGCTGGTTCTTGCACCCGCGGCAGTACGACGTCCGTATGTCGATGACGATGTCAAGCGGGCCTCTTCGAATCGAGCGTGGCTCTTCAAACCGTCAGGCCAGCCTCAACACGGCGAACGTCAACCGTCTGTCGCCAACAACGTCAAGCAGCCGCACTCACGCCAAGCGCGGACAGACGTGGCGACAGCCTGATCGGCGCGGCGGTCTCCTCTACACGGATCCTCGCGCCGGTCTCCTCGACGCGGATCCTCGTTCCGGCCGCTGCCAAGCAAAACTCACAATCACCCCGCCTATCACCATCGGGTGGGCCGGTCCGGGCCTGCTCCCCTCCTTCCTCCATGTGACGCATGGCTGGCCTTCCTCGATCTGAGGCTTGGCTGGCCTTCCTGGATCTGAGGCCTGGCTGGTTTGCGCCCATAGCTATAGCACGAACACGAGTGGATTGCATCGTCACTCTCATGAACGGCACAGACAAGGAGGATAGGCGCTGCGCAGCAAGTGCCTGCCGGGCGTTTATCACAACGGTGCCGGCCGTCTATCACAACGGCCCGGTCAATAGAGTCCATCTAGGCACCGACGACAATGCCGTACTCGAGCTACGCACATTCCTCGACCGCTCCGCACATCTCTCGTCCGCTCCTCCCCTTTCAGCTTCGTCCGCATAGTGTGTAGCGCGCTTTTCAACTCAATGCCTGCAGTGCGGTCCAGGATGCCGCGTCTCTCCTCAACCAAACGGCCTCGGCCGTGCGACAAATCTTTGAGCGGCGCAGCTTCACTCGACACTGACGTTCTGTTCACTCGGGACTGACGTTCTGTTCACTCGAGACTGACATTCTGTTCACTCGAGCCCGTGGTCGATGGCCAACTCCTCGTCCGCTCTCCGGGAGCGGAAGGGACCTCATCTCCCTCACGCCTCCCTCTCACCTCCCCCTTTCTCCCTCACCTGTCCGCTCGCTTTCCTCGACCAAGTCAAGTGACAGGCATGCCCCTGCTCGAGCAATCTAGACGACGAGCAAGCGAGCGAGCAATCTAGACAACGAGCACACGGCTGGGGTGACCCGCTATGCTCAACCCTGCGGGCGACCCGCTATGCTCAACCCTGCAGGCGACCCGCTATCCTCAAACCTGCGGACGACCCGCTATCCTCAAACCTACCGACAAGACTTGGTCCCCCTGCTCTCGCGGACGGGGTGTGGTCCCCTGCTCTCGAGGACGAGGCGTAGTCCCCCTGCTCTCGAGGACGAGGCGTGGTCTCCCCGCTCTCGAGGACGAGACTTGGTCCCCTAGTCTTGAGGACGGGGCGTGGTCCCCCTGCTTTCGACGACGGGGCGTGGTCCCCCTGCTCTCGCAGTCGGGGCGTAGTCACCCTGCTCTCGCGGACGGGGCGTGGTCCCACTGCTCTCGCGGACGAGACTTGGTCCCCAGTCGGGGGACCATGCGCTCCTTCACTTTACGAGACTACCTCTCACCCCCCGCCCAAACAAACATTGGATGATGCGACCTATCTTGACGACGCACGCTGAACATCTTGACGACGCACGATGAACATCTTGACGACGCTGAACGTCTTGAAGACGCTGAACGTCTCGAAGACGATGCACATCTCGAAGACGCTGCACATCTTCGCCAAGCGAGTGACGGCGAAGGACCGTGCACCCCAGTCGCAGTCGGGGGACCGTGCACCTCAGTCGCAGTCGGGGATCGTGCACCTCAGTCGCAGTCGGGGGACGGTGCACCTCAGTCGCAGTCGGGGGACGGTGCACCCCAGTCGGGGGACGGCGCCACCTCAGTCGGGGGACCGTGCACCTCAGTCGCAGTCGGGGTACCATGCACCCCAGTCGCAGTCGGGGACCGTGCAGCCCAGTCGCAGTCGGGGGACCGTGCACCTCAGTCGCAGTCGGGGGACCGTGCACCCCAGTCGGGGGACCGTGCACCTCAGTCGGGGGACGGCGCCGCCTCCGTTCTGCAACCAGATGATGCACAATCTCTCGTGAGCCCGACGATGCGCAATCTCTCGCAAGTCGGACGATGCGCAATCTCTCGTGAGTCAGTCAGACGATGCGCAATCTCTCGTGAGTCAGTCAGACGATGCGCAATCTCTCGCGAGCCAGACGATGCACAGCCTCCGTTCTGCGGCCAGACGATCCGTTCTGCGGCCAGACGATCCGTTCTGCGGCCTGACGATCCGCTCTGCGGCCAGACGATGCGCCATCTCTTCGGCTTCGCTTTCTGGCTCTTAGACTCTCGCACGAGCCAGTGCGTCGACTCCCGCACGAGCCAGCTGCTCGACAGCCGACGAAGGACGCGCCTCAGTCGCCGTCGGTGGACGACGCGTCTCAGTCGCCATCGGTGGACGACGTGCGTCCTCGGGGGCGTACGATGTGCGTCCTCGGGGGCGTACGACGGGCGTCCTCTTGGGGGGCGTACGACCTGCATCCTCGAGGGCTAGCGTACGACGCGATTTGGGGCTTGGCACGACGCGATTTGAGGCTTGGTACGACACGGCGCGCGCTACATTCAAGACGGGGCGAACGAGATATCCACGACACGACGTGCGCTCAGTCACGGTCGGCGGGCGACGCGCCTCGGTCGCCATCGGTCGGTGGACGATGCGCGCAGTCTCCGTCAGCGGACGACGCGCCTCAGTCGCCGTCAGCGGACGACGCGCCTCAGTCACCATCGGTCGGTGGACGACGAGCTCTCAAACTAAACTAGAGTGAGAGGACGCGCTCTCAAACGGGAGCGACGACGGGCTCTCAAACGGGAGCGAGAGGACGGGCTCCCAAACTGGAGCGACGAGAGGACGGGCTCTCAAACGGGAGTGAAGAGTACGAGCTCTCGAACGGGAACGACGAGAGGACGGGCTCTCGAACTAGAGTGAGAGGACGGGCTGTCAAACTGGAGCGACGAGAGGACGAGCTCTCGAACTAGAGCGACGAGAGGACGGTGGACCGGTCTGTCGACGGTACACGACGGTGGAACAGTTTGTCGACGGTACGCGACGGTTCTTCGAGCCAAAGCTGACGCGACGGCGCTGCGGGTCGAAGGGCGCGACAGCGCTGCGGGTCGAAGGGCGCGACGGTTCTTCGAGCCAAATGCGACACGACGGCGCTGCGGATCGACAGACGCGCTGGCGCTGCGGGTCGAAGGATGCGCCGGCTCTGCCAGTCAACGGACACCCGTGCTCTACCAGTCAATGGACTCGCCGTCCTCTATCAGTCAACAGACTCGCCGTGCTCTGCAAGTAAACGGACTCGCCGTGCTCTGCAAGTCAGGAACGACACGACGGCGCTTCGAGCCAGATGCGACCCGACGGAGTCACAGGACGCGCGCGCTCTCCAACGCCCCATCCACTCCGCGTGTCGAGCCCCTTGCACTCTGCTTCTCGCCCCGTCCGCTCTGCTCCTCGCCCCGCCCATCCGCGTGTCGAGCACCGTCCACTCTGCATGTCGAGTCTCTTCCACTATGCTCCTCGCCCCGCCCATCTTCGGGCCCTCGCCCCGTCCCCACTGCTCCTCGCCCGTTCCCCTCTTCGCGTCGAGCCCCACCCATCCGCGTGTCGGGCGTCGGCCACTCTTCGTGTCGAGCATCGGCCCGGCTACCAGACGGGCGTCGTCCCGGGTACCAGATGGCGGTGGACCCAACAACGAGACGGCGATGGACCCGGTTACCAGACGGCGATGGACCCGACTGGGAGACCGCGATGGACCCGACTGGGAGATGGTCACGGACCGGGCTGGGAGACGGCGATGGGCCCGACTGGGAGACGGCGATGGACATGCCTCGAGCTCACATGGTGCGTGCCTCCTCGACTTCGCATGGTGCGTGCGCCCTCCTCGAGCGCGCATGGTGCGTGCCTCCTCGAGCGCGCATAGCGCGCTCCTCGACGTCGCACATCACGGCTCCTCGAGCTCGCGCACCACGACCTCCTCGAGCGCGCACATCACGGCTCCTCGAGCTCGCACACCGCGACCTCCTCCTCGATCCCGCATGTCGCACATGCATCGTGCGAACCGACTCGGACTATGTGGTGGACAGGCGCCCCATCTCGCGCGCTGGTGGACAGGCTCACCATCTCGCGTGCTGATGGACGAGCCCAAGGTCTTGCGAGCTGGTGGACGAGGCCGGTATCTCGCGAGCTGGTGGACGAGGCCGATGTCTCTGCCAAAGCTGATGGACGAGCCTGATGTCTCTGCCAAGACTGATGGACAAGCCCAAGGTAGCCTGGTGACTAAGCCTCCGACGCTTCGCTTTTGGCATGGGAGGGCTCCGGTCTAAGCCCAAGGTCTTGCGAGCTGGTAGACGAGGCCGGTGTCTCGCGCAAATCACGCGCTCGCCGCTTTTGTCCCCCTCGAGCTCGCCGCGCTCTCGCACCTCGAGTCCAGCGCACTCCCCACCCTCGAGTCCGCCACGCTCTTGCACCTCGAGTCCGCCTCGCTCTTGCAGCTCGAGTCCGGCGCTCCTTCGACCCTGCATGCCGCGCTCCTCCCCCTCGAGCCCAGCGTGCTCTTCCACCTCGAGTCAACCAAGCTCCTCCACGTCAAGCCCAGCGTACTCCTCACCCTCGAGCCCAGCGTACTCCTCACCCTCGAGCCCAGCATGCTTTTTCAACTCGAGTCCGACGAGCTCTGTCAACTCGAGCCCAGCGTGCTTCTTCAACTCGAGTCCGCCTGCAGTCCAGTTCTTTTGGCGCTGTGCGGCCTGAGAGTGGTAGACGACAGACGACCAGAGAGTGATAGACGACAGACGACAGGAGAGTGGTAGACGATTGACGACTGGCAGAGAGTGGTAGACGATAGACGCCAATGGCGCGTGAGCTCTTCTCCCTCGACCTGGCTGGTGGGCTGTGCGACCATTCGACCCAGTCAACCGACCGCCTATGCGACGCAGCCAACGGCCATCCGACTCAGCCCGTCGACCGCCTATGTGACCCAGTCGACCGTGCACCCCAACCTAGCCAACCGCCGGACGACGCGCGGCTCGGTCAACCGCCGACGACGCGAGGCTCGGTCAGCTGCACGACGACGCGCGGCTCGGTCAGCTTCATGACGACGCGCGGCTCGGTCAGCTTCATGACGACGCGCGGCTCGTCCCTGCGGCCTTGATCCCACTTTCTTCGATCCCCGTCAACCAGCTTCATTCGATCCCCATCGACCAGCTTCATTCAATCCGCATCGACCAGCTTCATTCGATCCCCGTCGACCAGCTTCATTCGATCCTCGTCGGCCAGCTTCATTCGATCCCCATCGATCAGCTTCATTCGATCCTCGTCGACCGGCTGCATTCGGTCCTCATCATCGACCAGCACCGGCCTGCTCCTACTCCTCCTCCTCCTCCTCGGCCAGCACTAGCGCTTCGTCGTCGGTCAGCACTAGCGCTTCGTCGGCCAGCTATGCTCCCTCGTCGTCGACCACTAGCTCCTCATCGTACCAGTGGACTGCGCGACGTTTTCGATCCTGTGAACTACCTGACGTTCTCGATCCAGCTTAACGTCAACGCGGCGTGCTCCTACAAGATAGCGCGCGCTCTTCTTCAAGACAGCGCGCGCTCCTACAACACAGCGCGCGCTCCTTTTCAGGGTGACGGGTGCTGTTCTTGAAGACTGCGGCGCGTGCTGTTCTCGAAGACGGCCAGCGGGCGTAGGCTCGTTAACCAGCCTGCGGGCAGGCCGCTGCCAAACATGCCCCTCGATTCACCCAAGCGGGCGTCCTACGATTCACCCGAGCGGGCGTCCTACGACTCACCCGAGCGAGTGTACTCCAACTCATCCGAGCGGGCGTTCTTTGATTCAACCAAGCGAGCGTACTCCAACTCACCCGAGCGAGTGTACTCCAACCCAACTCAGGAAGGTCGACCGCGCGCCGTCCTTGACAAACGACGGACGAGTCTCTTCCTTGACAGACGACGGACAAGCTGCTTGCCACTAGGGTGACAGACGAACTTGTTACACGGGTGACGGACGAGACGGAGACGGGAGGCGGTCGACGAGCGCCCTGGCTGAGCAACCAAGTAGACGGACGAGCTGGCTGAACGACCAAAGGGACAGTCTGTCGACGAATGAGGGCCCATGGTGTCCACGAGGGCGCGCAAGTGGTGTCCTCGAGGGCGCGCTAGGGGCTTGCGTCGGCGTGAGCGCTCCGCGCACGAGGGGTGTTTAGCGCGACGGGCGCTGGTCGAGGCATGAACAAACCCTCTGTGTGGGCGAGTTCGACGTGCACCTCAAAGCTACGCTTGAGGATGACACCGTGCGCCTCATCCCCCGAGTAGGGAAGATGGGCGCTTTGTTTGCTAGTGAGGACGCCGTGCACATCTACCTGGGCGGCAAGATCGACGCCCTCGATCCCAGACCGAGAAGATGGTGCCGCGCCTCTGCAACTACGCCAGTGCAAGGGGCGAGCTCCTCTAGGCGCTCCTCATCTCTCGGGCACTCATCCGCCTCTCGGCGCTCATTGTTTCTCTTCTCCTGCCCTTTGTCAACGCAGGAGGAAGGGACCCTTTGCCTTGGGGATGACCTAGCGGCGCCTTGGAGACGACCTCGCAGCGCCTTGGAGACGACCATGAAGGGTCTCTTATTCGAGCGTCCGGGCTCGCTTCTCTCTGTGGTCGGCAGGTATGCGCCTCTTTCTGCGAGTACAGCAACACTCTGCGAGCCCGACGACGCCCTATTCTCTGTTACCACGATCACCTGCGATCCTGCAAGCCCGACGATGCCACTCTCCTGTACTTGGCTTCGCGATGCGCGATGCCCATCGGCTTCGAGACGCGCGCGACGCGTCGCGATAGAAGACGCAGTCACCTGATCGCGACCGTGCGGCCGTGGGTCTTGCGCCCATCCGCGCCTGCACCTCCTGCCGTTCTCGGCGTGGCGTTCCTTTCTGCAACCACCATCCTCTGATCAGCGGCTCTCGACTCACCATGGCCAATGCATAACTATGCATTGATTCTGTCCTGGCTACCATGAGAAACGAGTAGCTGGATACATAAATTAGGCGCGACTAGGCAACGAGGCAAACACTCACCCTTGCTCCGTTTGTTTTCCCCTTTCCAGATGGGATCTTTCCTACCCTTCAGGTGTCTAGACAGCACTGCATGCGCTTGATATCCATTCCGTGACCTTCATCCCTGTCGCGTCTCGTTTCGGTGCCCGTCCGCTCGTCGGTGCCTGTGCGGATGCCGGTCAAGCGCCCGCACTCAAGTCGTATATAATGGTCGTCGGAGGGATCCGCGGGGCGCATACTTCCCCACACCCGCGCTCAAGTAACTTCGATGGGGCTTACTGCAGCGATCCTCGGCCTCTCGACTGTGGGCGCGACACTGACTGCACCTGGCGCGTCCTTCGCTACTGTGAGCACTCGACTTTTACTCTTGCCCTCCTTCTCCTCCCCTGCTCCTTCTGTCCTCTCCCCTTCCACCCATCCCTCTCCCCTTCCACCCATCCCTCTCAATCCTTCTTCTTCTCCCATTCCTTCCCCACCCACCTCCGCCCGCATCTGACCCCTTCTTCGAGCCAACCACCAACTCCTCATCTACTACAACCGCCAACTCCACTATCTCCTGGTCCTCCTGCACCACTCTCGACTGGCGCTACGCGATCGGCGACCCGCTCAAAATTACGTGCGGCTTCTTTGAGGTGCCGCTGGATTGGGGGGATGTGAGTGTAGGTGCGTGTACACAGGTTATGCTGAGGAAGGGAAGATGGAAGGAGGGAAGGAGGGAAGGAGGGAAGGACGAGGGAAGGAAAGAAGAGGTAGATGGGGAAGAAAGGGAGGACGAGGGAAGGACGAGGGAGGATGAAGGAGGATGAAGGAGGGGAGGGAGGGAGACGGAGATGAGATGCAGGGGCGAGGGAGGGGGGGAGACGTGAGCAAGTCAGGCCGAACCGCGAAGGAGAGAGCGGAGGATGGAGGGATGGATGTAGCAACGATACTGACTGAACAAACACAGGCACCGCGAAACTCGCCGTCGCGCGCTACCCAGCGCAGGGCGAGCGGAAGGGGACGGTGTTTGTCAACCCAGGTATGCGGACTACGCTTTACCTCTTATCACCGTCTTTCCGTCCTTCGCGCCTCATCCATCCCTCCCTCTCGCAACTTCAATCCCTCCATCCCGCAACTCCAATCCCTCGACCGGGCTCTGCACCAATATGGACGAAAGAGCCGGATTACTACGGGGAGAAAGCTGATCACCCTCACCCTAGGCGGCCCCGGCGGCTCCGGCGTCGAGTTCGTTTTGGGCTATGGACCCGACCTCAGTACGATGGTAGGCGGTGGGTACGACGTGGTCTCGTGGGACCCGCGCGGCGTGGGGCATACGGAGCCGGGGGCGCCGGAGTGTTTGAGTAGGTCCTTCTCTCTCGACGGGTAGCTCCTATCTCTGCTCTTCGAGTACATTCTATTTCTACTCTTTTTTCTTTTCTTGGTTCTCCTTTGCACCGGAGACTCCCTGTTGCTGCCTCGTCTTTTCTTCCTCAAGGAGGACGTCTTTGCATTCTCGACGAAGACGTCTTTCCATTCTCGATGGAGATACCTTTCTATTCTCAACGAAGACACCTTTCCATTCTCGATGGAGACGCGGCTAACCCCACCCACCCAGGCGACGACGAGTGGACCGCGCTCTTCTCTGGTACTCTGGAAACCCAGGGTCTCGACATAAAGGGCAATCTGACGGACGGGGATCAAGTTGAGCAGTTTTATTCGCATGTGGACGAGATGGAGGCGAAGTACCGGACGTTGGGGCAGAAGTGCGCTGGTGCGTCCGCTAGTTCAGCTTTCCGACATTTCCTGCCCCTTGCGGCTTTTCAACATCTCATGCCCCTTGCGCTGTCCGACATATCCTTGCGCTTTCGAACGCTTTCGACATCTCCTGCCCCTTGCGGCTTTCCAACATACCCTGCCCCTTTGCCCTTTCCAACACTCCCTGACACACGAAATTACCCAGCCGCAGAGTCCAGTGCGACCCTCCCCTACCTCGGCACCGCCGCCGCCGCGCGCGACATGGCCGCGCTGGCCGACTATCTGGATCCAGACATCCAGGAAATCAACTATTGGGGCTTCTCGTACGGGAGCATGCTAGGTTTCGTGTTTGTGAATAGTAAGCCTTGTTTTCACACAAGGGTACCTGTGAACTCATCTCCTCCCAGTGTTCCCCGACCGCGTCGGGCACGTCGTGCTCGACGGGTGTATGAGTGAGTTTCTTCTCTTCGTTAGCATGGGAATCTTCGCCTTCCATGCTGGGGGCAATCCTGCCCTCCTCCTCGGATCTAATAGGAGGCGTTTTGCTCACGTCGGTTTGCAGACCCGCTCCTGTATGCGAATAATCCAACGACGGAGGTGAGTTTGTACTGTGTTGTCTTCTCTGCAACGACTGCGCTGCATTCTCCTCAGCGATGATGCTCACATCCCACCCAGTACTACCCCAACGACGTCGTCGACGCGGACGAGGCCTTCGCCGGCTTCACGACCGCGTGCGCGCTAGCGGGTCCAGGGAGTTGTTCGTTGGCGAAGAATGGGACGGACACGAGCGAGGATATTAAGCAGAGGGTGCAGGGGATGTTGGATGTGAGTCTTGACCTTGTAATCAAGGCACCTAATTTGCGCCACAAGTTACGCATTGTAGCAACTCGCTCGTGCTGAATTCGTCTTCGTGCCGTCCTTCGATGCGACACTTTCTCCCCGACTTCGTGAGCTGACAGCACCACCCAGCTCGCGCACACCCTTGCGGCTTCCGGCGCCGACCTCAGCAGCACCATGACCTCCGGGCAGGCGCGCACCTACCTCTTCGAGGCCCTCGCGGAACCGACGAATTGGGCGAGTCTGGCGGCGTATTTGGAAGCGTATGAGGAGAAGTTGGAAGGGTTGGCGGCGAACTCGACGAACAGCTCGACAAACTCGACTAACAGCTCGACAAACTCGACCAACACCTCTACTGCGGCGCGTGGTCTGTCCGAGAACCGCGCCACCCATGGCCACTCATGGCGCCTGCCCAAGTCCGACTTGGCGTCTTTCTTTCAGTCCGACGACGATCACCACACCAAGCGTCAAGTCGCCCCCTCCGAGCCGCACACCTACGAGTTTGAGGCTATTTACTGCGGCGATGGGGTCGATGCGGGAAACATGACCATGCGCGGAGGCTTCGACGCCATCACCTACGCCGCCTCCAACGTCTCCGCCCTCTTCGGCCCCCAGTGGGGTGCGCAGGGCAATCTGTGCTTCGCGTGGCCGGCGCGGGCGGTGGAGAGGTATACAGGGCCATGGGATGGGAAGCTGAAGAGTAGAGTGTTGGTTATTGGGAATACGGTGCGTGTCGATACTCTCTTTGGCGTATTCCACCATCCGTTCCGCCATTCTACCATCCGTCTCCCCATGCTGCCGAGACTTTCCTACATGCGATCGGCGAGTTGCTGACTGGTTGGAATGCTCGCTAATCCCCCCTCCCCAGGCCGACCCCGTCACCCCCTTCGAGAATGCGCAGCTCATGGCCGATCTCCTGGGCGACAGCGCGGTTCTCGTGAGGCAGAACGGCTTCGGGCACGCTTCCCTCGCCGAAAAGTCAAGCTGCACGATCGGGGTCGTGAGCAGGTATTTCCAGAATGGCGAGGCGAGTGACTCTTCCTCTCATCATCAAAGATTTCGAATATTCGCCCCACGGCGCATTCGGAAAGCGCGCATGAACTCTGATTTGGGCATGCCCAAGGGTCTTTGTACTCGTCCTTCCTGAAGCTGACTCTGCATCGCAGCTCCCCACTGGCGACGGCACGGTGTGCGAGATCGACGACGACGTGGTGCTGTTCCCAAATTCGGACGTTACGCAGGCGCGCGTGAGGGCGAAGATGCTTGCGGCTTCGGCGGCATAGCGCGACGCTGTTCCGCTGACATAGAACATCACGTCGGGGAGGCCCTGATCAAGGAAGGACCTTCACCCACCTACATATCTTTTATCTGCATCTAACTTATGTGATGCTTGCGGTTCCGGAAACGAGCACTCGGGGGGCGAAGAACGGACAGATCATTCTATGCTATAGCTCGAAGCAAACAGATTAGGCTACAAGGAAAAGCTGGAATGGATGCAGAGAAATTACATTGCGTTGGAATGGAGAAAACAAACAACGGGATACATACATCGCTTCATCTTTCTGTACGCCTCATGCCCTCGCAGCGCTTCCCCTCTCAGCGCTTGGTACACTCTCCCAGCGCCTCTATCTTACAGCGTCTCCCAACCCCCGGAGTCCACCGTGCTCTCCAGCTTGCGCGCGATGAGCGTTGGTATGCCATGGTTCAGCCAGATCTTGCGAATGTCCTCCCACCGCGCGTGGTGGAGGTATTGGCGACGACCGCGTCTGAACAGAAATAGTCAACAATCCCCTTTCCTGCCCCGAAGAACGAGGACTCACCTCATCGACGAGTCCATCTCGCCGTGCGCATCAAGATACGGCGAGGGCGTAAAAGCGCCATTGTTGGCGTATAGGTAGAGCACCGCACACCGCTTGACGAGGAAGAATACGCCAATCGCGCCCCCACATCTGAACATCGAGCCCATCAGCACACGTACCACTGAATTCAATACTGTCACTCACTCCCTCATATGCATGTTGCATTCCCCATGCTCCCCACCGCCCTCCGTGTCCTTACAGCAGTCGCTCTGCAAACAGCACGCCGTCCCACACAACAGACACAGCGCCGCATCCGCGGGCACCATCTTACAACTCGCGCACCGCATCGTCCGCTCCTGGTCGATGAAGAGCGTGTCGAGCATGGCCGGCAGCCGCGCGAGCTGGTACACGACCGGGTAGTCGAGCACCACCCCGCAGTTGAGCTGCGCGGCCGCGTGCGAGTGCCCGTAGTGCGCGCACCAGCCCGAGAGCGCGTTCTGGAGCGTGTCCTGTCGGGGGAGATCCGCCAGAGGTGGGATACCGAGCAAGCTCAGCAACCGCGCGTACTCGCACTCGGTACTCATCCCCGCACCCTCGGGCACCACAAACTGCCTCGGCAGCGCCGCGCGGCACAGGATGGCCGCGCGGCGGAGGAAGGGGAGCGTGAACGCGTACAGCAGCCGCTCGATGCGCGCCTCGCCGAACGTCTCGAACACGAGCGTGGCCGTGTGCTCGAAGACGGGCGAGTGGCGCACGACAGACATGAAGAACATGCGCACGTCGCCGAAGATGCCCTCGTGCGCGCGCCGCGTGAGCTGCATCGTCGCCACGCTTCGCGTCTTGTTGAGCACGTAGACGAGGCCGATGACGGTGCGCGCGAGGCAGGCGTAGTAGGTGAGGACGAGGACGTATTGCAGCATCTCGGGCGCGATGGCGGCGGTCTCGACGAGCACTGTGAAGGGGTCGCGTAACAGAAGCGGATAGGAGAAGGAGGTTAGAGATGTTCGACTCCATTCTGGCAACAAGCGCTTGATAATTGCGTGCTGCACGGCTTCGCGCCCTTCATCTGGTCTTCCCTTCAAATGCAGGGCAGCAAGCTTCTGCAAGCAAGTGAGCAACCCGCGAATCATCCGTGCCTGCGGCTCCGACAAGCAGTCCGCGACCACCGCATGTGTGCCTTGCTGCCCGCGCTGCGCGATCTCCATCGACGCGATCGTATACCCCAGCAGCTCCTCAGGAAGGTAGATCCCCGCGCCCCGTTCCCCTGCGTCCGGCTCCGGGCGGTCGCGCAGGTGCCGCGTCTGCGCCGAGACAGACTTGCAGATGTGCATCACGGTGTCGAGCATCTTGTGCGTCTCCGCCGCATCAGGTTTGTCCGCCGCGCGGATGGCCGTGCTGTATGCGGGGTCCTGCGCCGCCCAAAAGACGAACTCGCCGGTCCCGTTGCGGAATTGAAGGGACTCAAGTTGTGGATCCGGCTTCGACTTGAGGATGCTGATACTGGCGGAGCGGATCCAATCGGGGAAGGGAAGGGGGCTGATAGGTGTGGGTTGCGCGTCGATGACGGGGAGGATGGCGTTTCCGAGACTCTTGCAAAGTGGGCAGATATACTCTTTTCGCGGGATGCTCTCGGGGTGGTTGCGAGTGGTTTGTGCGCGATGTCGCTGGCGGATGGAGACGCTGTACACCTGGAAGCACTCGAGGTGCATCATGTGGCTGCAGACGGAGGAGTGGAGACCGAAGCGGGTGAAGCTGGGTTGGAAGGCGTCCAAATTTGGCGATGGTAAGGGGGGAGGTGTTCGCGAGAAGGCTTCTTCTGGCGGGAATCTAGGTGGCTTCGTCTGGATTGGACGATCCAACGATGGTGGAGTTTGCAGCACCTCGTTGAGGTAGGCTGGGTTCGCATCTGGATGTCGTCGCATGAACCGACTGGGCTGGACAAGACCCAACGCGCCAAAGGGCTTGTTGGCGTTGAGGTCCTCCTGGCAGACGATGCATGTCCCATACGACGTTGTCTCCTGCGTCGCATCCTCCATGTCCTCATCCTCATCATCGTCCAGATCGTTGAAGTTGACCGCGAAGCTCGCCTGCTGCGCCTTCATCTGCTTCATGATCGCCTCCTGTCGCGCCTTCGCCGCGCGCTTCTTCACCTCCTCCGGGTCCTCCGCCGGCTTCGTCCCCATGTGCGCCTGCCGTCGCATCGCAACCTCGCCGGACATGCCGTGCTCCTCTATCCGCGACAGGATCCAGTCGATGCGCGGCCGGTACGTCTTGTACAGATCATTCCGCTCCCGCGCGCAAAGGACATCAAGCAGGTTCTTCTCCTCGAACGTCTTCGATACCGCTTTCTCCGCGAAAACCGACGGGCGCTCGACGATGGCGAGCATCATCATATGCAGGACCTGGTCTAAGATCGCCTCCGCCGACGGCGGCGTCGCACCAGCAGTCTCGGTCAACACGAGAACATTGGACACCGCATAGAACACGATCTGCAACAGTACGTCCGACTCGAACGTCGCCGGCAAGTTCGCGAAGGGCCCGAATCCGACGCCCCATGGCTTGGGCGTGATGACGGGGTCCGTCTGCCCCGTCTTCTTCTTTAGCCGCGCACGCAGGATCTGGTCGACCTCTTCGCGCTTGTTCCGCGTGTAGTTGTAGAAGAAGGGGTTGACCTCGTCGAAGCATTCGTCGCGGAGCTCGTACACACCGATATCCGTCGTTGCCTCCGGCGCTTTGAAATTTGCCACCTCGTGCAGCACGCCCTCGAAGCAAGTATCGTCGACCAACCGCTCCGCCACACGCTTCACGAGATCAGTGAATGACGCGGGGCCCATGGCGAGCGCGTGTACGATCTCTCGGCGGACGGCGGCCTGTATGGGCAGGCGTGAGGCGTTCGCGTTCTCGCTTAACACGGTTATGAGCACGTATAGCAGCTCTTCGACCATGCCGCCTAGCTGGCCACCGTCGTAGACCGGGTGCGTGACGACTCCCGAGAAGTAGCTGGTGAGCCCGAAGCGGTCGAGCATCGTGACAAGCACGGTCTCGGGGTCGAGGATGATGAACGCGGTCTGGAGTATGAATAGGTCCTGGTCGTAGCAGAGTTCGCGCAGCATGAAGTCGCGGTAGTGCAAGAGTTGGCCACGGATGGCAAAGCCATTGCGAACCCAGAGACCGGTCCGGATCTGGGCAATCATGGCGAGCACTACCAAGTTGGTTAGATATGAGCGTACAAGCAAGACGAAAGTGAGACGGACCTCGCAGCGGGAAGTCAATAACGGTGAGAATCGCCTGCTCGCTCGCGTATCGTAAGACGACTTCGCGCACGCTCGTCAACCCAACCGCCTTCAGCGACTGCTCCGACAGCAAGTCGACGTGCTTAAAAAGCTCCGCTAGCAGCCAATGCAACGAATGATGGAAGCTGATCCACCCCTCCAGCACGTTGAAGTCGATGACATTGTACGAGTTGCCGCCGAAGACGACTTCGTGGAACGCGATAGGGTGGAACTTCGTCCTGTCCAGCCGCTTTTCCGACAGCGTGCACACCATCAGGATGTGGTGTATGATCGTTGAGATCGCCGCAATGAGTTCCGCCACACCGCCGTGCGAGAACGCCTCCCCGTACACCTTGATCACCCGCGAGAGCGACAGGGTAACGTTGAACACGCTGATCCACGCATCCGTCTCGTACTCCACATGGTTCGTCGCCGCGCGCTTGTTCGGGTTGACGCACATGAATAGCTGGCACGTCTTCGCGAACTGCGCGAGGTACTCGCGGTTGCGCGCGATCTGCTGCTGCACGGGCTCGCAGTGGCAGAGGTAGCGCAGGTCGCTGAACACGGGCATAAAGCGCTTTGACTTGAAGGGGAAGCTGTCGACGTCGATGGTGGCGCCCGCCGCGGGTGGGTAGACGATGCGCTTGTCGACGATCTGGTTGGTGAAGAAAGAAGTGATGATGGCGAGGATGCGGGTGACGATCTTATGCTGGCGGGCGAGATGGCTGGCGACGGTAGGGGTAGTGAAGAGTTGGAGGGCGAAGTACTTGATGGAGGTCTCCGCTTCGCGGTCGACCAGCAAGTACGCGTCGATGATGCGGTGATACACGTTGGCAAAGTGCCCAGCTTCGGGAATGTGAGCCAAAGCATGAAGTGCAACTTTGAGTGCGTACCTACTGCCAGCTTATGCTCCTTGCTAATGGACACTACCGATGCGTATATCTCCTTCAAGCTCAACCTCGGCTTCTTCCAAAGGCGAGTATGGTATAGGAAGAGCATGTCCAGGCGTTTAGGATTGGGTATATCTTTCAATGAAAGTCGATTGCTGGTAGATGATGCGAATGAGATGTTCTCCTTCCGCTGCGCAGACATGAGCTCCGCCGCGACTATCTCGCGGAGGATGAGGGCATCTTGGCCCATTCGACATCGAGTCAGGTCGAGCAACCATTCGATGATGACGCCGACGACCTGCTCGCGGAAGGTATCGTACGCGCGCCGGATGGTGACGCCAAGGTCGATCTGGGTGATGGTCTGCGCGATCTCGAGCATGCGCGTCGCGTTCGAGTTCATCTCTATGACCTCGCGCCCGTTGTCCTCCATATTTCGGAGGATCTCCGACGCCTCGTCGCGGCTCCGCCCTAGCAGATCGCGCAAGACCTTCGCGACCTCGTCATACGAGTGCTTGTCGTCGTTCCAGAGGACGATCGAGAACACATCCTTCGTCATGGGGTCTGCTGACGGCTGCACGCAGAGCTCGGCTTCGTTGGCGGGCACGGAGGGCTCCTCGGGCGAGTAGTCCAGCGTGTCGATGATGAAGTCGAGCGCATAGCCGACTGTTCGCCGCATGGTCTGCTGTAGCTCCTGCGGCACGTCGATGCGGAAGGGGTAGTCCTTGACGGCAAGGTAGTCCTCAGCGGGCGGAGTGGGTCTCATGTCTTGTGACGGGCCGTCCGCGGGAGGGTGGAAGGGGCAGCCGATGGACTCGCGCCATGCTTCGTCGTCCCCGCAGTCGCAGCACCCGCCGGGCTGTTGCGCGATGAAGAAGCTGACGTTGTGATTGCTGTGGTCTGTCGCCCGAAAGCACCGCAGGCACATCACGACCGAGTCGTCCGTCGCGCAGTCTCTGTGCGAATATCAGCCATAGGCGCAAGTTCGCACAGTAAGCATACGCACTTGCAGCGGTAACATGTCTCCCCCTTCCTGAATATCCGCCCGCACGGTCTCCCTGGTATCACCGGGTCCGGCTGCGCCGCGCCACAGAAGTCTTGAGCGACCTGAACTTCGCTCAGCGTCGCGTGCAGCGGCAAGCTCGCGTTGGTGTCGGGCAGGAACAGATGCGAATATTGGCCCCAGAACGCCTCGTATAGTTCTGAGAGAATCTCTGCACGCGTCGCCGGCGTAAAGACGTACTTCCTCGACCCTGGCATCGTCTCCAGGACGAATCTGAGATGCGAGAGCGGATCGGAGGGCATGCGCTCGCGCGAGGCGCCTGTGGGAAGGAACTTGGAGAACGAGAACGAAAGCCCGGACATCGTAGAGATCCTGTCGTCGTTACGACTTCAGCGTGTTGATGTCGAGCGTGATGAAGGTGCTAAGCGCGTCGACGACGCGCGCGATGATGACGGCGCGAGACGGCCACGAACAAGACGAGCTGACTAATCACGGTTATCCCCAAATGGAAGTCTTTGTCCGTCAGTGTGCGAGCTTCCTGCCCCCAGGTTCCAATTCAAGAGATCAGTACCCAGGGTTGGCATTGGCTTTAGAGTGAACCACCCTAAGCTTCAGTTAGAACCGAGCAGATGCCTTACGCTACCTTCAGCTTTTTCGACCTAAATCGAAGAAGAATAATCGACTATCAGCTCGCAGTCGAAATGGCAATGCCCCGGACAACATCCCGAGGAGGCGGGCGCGGCGTTTACATACTTGACTGAGGGTGGCGTCCGCGTCGGGTACGCGCCATCGTTAGAAGCTAGGGCAGGGCAGGCGATTGTTGGGTTTCCATGTGGGCCGTCGGTTTGGCTACCGGCGGATTGTGACTCGTAATGCGGATACCGCCGCAGTCTGGAGGAATTCCTTCGCGCTTTGATGTAATTCTTAGAAAGATTCACGATCGTGCTATCATCGAGGCGACAGGCTCAGAATAGTATCGATAGTGGGAAACGCACAGTACAGCACTATCTACATGCATACAAGTAAGGGGAACGCTTTGTGCTGGCCAACGCAACATGGAAGTCTGACCGAGCGCTGCGTCGCAGTCTGGTCGAGCGGTATGTAGACATATGCGCGATTTCGAGAACTTATCCAGCAAGTCCCGCAGCTCAGGCGTACTAAGAGCAGAAATGAGTACCCGAGCACAAATTCTCGGCATCGACGACGCACCAGTAAGTGAGAGCGGTGATCGACAAGAACAAGTGAAAGCGGTCATCCACGATGATACCCGTACGGGGCACCGCGTCCATCTGCCAAATTACCGCTTTCGGCTGCCGGATAACCGCGTCCAGCTGAAGAATATCCGCGTCCAGCTGCAGAATGCCCGCGTCTGATTGCAGGATGACCGCGTCTGATTGCAGGATGACCGCGTCCGGCTGCAGGACCACCGCGCGCCGGCGCTACAGGGACAATCATGACACGCTTCACCACCCGTGAATGGAAAGACAGATGGCGCGCGTCGATCCACTTCGGCCAATCGGGCCAGTACGCAGGGCGGACTCTATAGTACGTGACACCGTCTTCGGTCTACCGTCGTGTGCGCGAGGTCAGCTTACAACGCGAGAAGAGAACACGACGCGAGGAAAGGCACACGGCGCAAGAAGGGGGCACAATGCAAGAAGGCGAGAAAGCGGAACTTACTGCGGGCCCTTCGAGCACCTCCAGCACCTCTCCTTGCTCATACCCAAGGAGGTTATGAACGGTAACTCGATCCTGTGAAGGTCTTTTGTCAGTCACAAATTTGAGGAGCGACTACTGCCAGGGATGACGGAAATAGCGGCACATCGTGCGGGGTTTCCTGCGAGGGAGAGCGCAGCGCAGCTGTGGGCGAAATGAATAGAATACCTACCCCTTCCTCAAAGGGCTACGTGAGCGACGAAGGGAGCCAGCAAAAAGTAGTCGTGTCGCCACAAAGAGGTTCATCGGCGGGAAGCAAGTCGGGCATTGGAGGAGACGATGAGTGCTGATCAAGATGGAGCAGCGTCTTGACTGACCTGGCCTGACATCGTACAGCGTGACCGTCGAGCAAGTTGATTTTGTGAGATTTGTAATGGTGCGCTCCGACAGGGGAGAAGGGCGGAGGCGAGGTGCACTCGAGGACTGTGGGGACCAAGATTGAGCTGCAGGGCCGACCTTTATGTGTCGTCTCCACTGAATTAGATGGGTATTGAGGCGTGAGTCCATGGTCTTGCGTCAGCATTCTCGAAAGGCTAGGCAGCGCTCCGTTGGTCTGCGCTGGCTACTTCGCGGGCCTGAGCGTGGACGAAGCATGCAAGAGGTCCATTATTCTGGAATCAGAGACCTTCACCTCCCTGTAAGAGCAAGTCGGTTCCGAGTCGCGATGGAAGATGAACAATGACCAAATCGGCGCCGTGACAAGGTTTCCCCCTTTCGGCGACTGATGGTCCAGCGGAGTCCGAAAAGCGAATTCGAGTGATTGGACTCTGGGCAACGAGGGTTGGAAAAAGCAAGAACAAGTGTCGCCGCTCCGGAGTTGCCGCCACAAGTCGACTTGCATGTAGTGCGATTATTGATGACGCGTGCCCGCCAATGCACTAATCGTAACGCGAGCTGGAATCGGCTCCCAGGATGGCTTCTTGATCGCTAGATAACAGTGGACGTACGTGTATACAAGGTGAAGGCGGAGAGACAGGTATGTAGAGGGAAGCTCAGCTTGACCCATTCGTGCGCGACCCTCGGGGTCAAATTTTATCAGGCTCCTACCCAACCGGCCAGGCAGGCGAGGGTGCTAATCCTGAGGGGGAGAGGGAAAGGAGAGAGCGACGGACTTAGAACAACGCTACGTAAAGGACCTGTCAACAAAGAACTTCTCCCAATTCCACCCTCACCTGCCTTGGCCGGCTGGACGAATACATATACAAATAAACGGTCCGATGCATCCGAACTCCCCGCGCGGCGCGACGCAGCGCGAGCATTTCGCGGCCGAGCGCGTTTCCCGCTGACTACGACACATTTGAGATAGCTCTCACCAGGGAATAGAACCATCAATGAAAAGAAAGGGTGTCATGATGTTGTAACAGATGAGAGACGAGGAGTCACTGCAAAGTCGAGGGGGACACCTGTTAGGCACGGCCTACGAGTGCCAGAGGCGCCAACGGCCGGGACGCGGAGATCACGAGGTGAGGACCGAGGACTACGCGGACAGACCGAAGAGCGAGAGATGAAGTCGAGACAAGAGAATAGACAAAGAAAAGAGGAATCAAATGGAGTCAAGGGGCCATGTCAACTAGAATACCAGATCTAAGAGTATATGTGTATCTAAGTCTGGTATAAGTACTGGCAGCCTCAAGGCAGAGGCGAGGTGGACATGTGCTGTAGGTGCTCATGGGTCCGTGTAGGTGCAAGTAGGTAAGCAAAGGAGCGCGGGTCTGTCACGAGTTGTAGGTATTATGTACAGCTCGACTCTAGCAGTCACTCGGTCACGTCACGCGCTCACGCTTTATATACCGAGTAGTCACACTATACACTCTTTAGTCCGTGCGTTGTCGCCTTCGGTCCGTGTCTGTGTTCGGCGTTGCCGCTGGGCGCGCCAGCCCCCCGCCACCTGCCCGGCTGAGGGGGCCTCTGAGGCCCTTGCCCGGGGCTTTGTACCGGGTCTGCTGCTTGCCTTTTCCCCCTTGCTGCTGCCATCCAACCGCTGGGTTGTATTCGATCATCACCGCCGACGCTCCTGCTCTCCGCAACCTCC